>JAIZAY010001617.1:0-13989 GCA_029531755.1 Holothuria leucospilota | reverse complement strand
AGTTCCTGGTCTTGCCTGAGTTTTCAAAACCCGCAACTATTCTGCTAGGCCTACCATTTCTCAGTATTTGGATTCGGCAGGATATAATGTAAGAAGTTACGGGGATACACAGTTGGAATCTCGGAACAAGGGGCTACGATGATACGTACAATCAAACTATCCTTTTAGAAGGCTACGAGGATACACACAGGGAATCTCGGTTAAAAATAATATATAAAAAGCCAGTAAAAGTTTACGAGGATAACTATCCTTTTAAAAGGCTACGAGGATACGCAGTCAGAATCTCGGGATATAATTTTCACGGGCTACGAGGATACGTGTTTAACACATTTGCCGTTCACAATACAGTACTCCTAGTTCAGTGCATGAATGGTGTCCCCCCTTGTGAACTTCAGACTATTGATTGCCAACAAGTGTCGCCAAACAAAAGAAGGGATTACGGAAACTCTGAAAGGGAAATGACTGACTTGACAATGAGTAAACTAGTTGAAAACGTTGACAACAATAGGCAACATTGACTGACTTGTTGCCATGGTTCTTTTCAAAATTGACAAAGAATAAGACGTAGTAAACTAGTTTGGCTGTCTAAGAGGATTAAACGCACAGTAAGACGATGTTTCATTTCTGTTCATTCCCGGCTGTACTGTATGTCTGTTAAGACTGGCTGATAATGCTGTCATTCCTAAAACAAAATCATCTGAACCAATAGAAAGACTGTTTTTATATTGTGTATTGTCTGTTATGAAGGGCCAGTGATGTATTTCCTTTGCAGTAGTGCTTCTATAATACATACAACACTGTACATGCTGCACTGTACTCTATAGCTTGCAAAGTAAATGGATTATGCAAACATTTATGGTCCTAGCAATGATAATAGTATTACAGTAGCAGTAGTTGATCTTGATATTTATAAATATGTTGATTTGATACTGGTATGTCATGGATTTTTTTTTCTTCAAAGGCAGCTAAAAAGTGACCCATGAATTCTTGCTTTGAAATTAAAGTCAGGTTCTTTCCTTTTTGAAAATTGGTCTTTGAATAGTGTGAATTAAGCCCTACTAAACTTTTTGAAGAAGGAAATTTCTCTCATTCATTCTGAAGCCTAGCCTAATCACTGGCTTATGTATTTAGTACTACCGTGGTAGCATGAGCTGCTGGGAAAGGGAAATCGGTCATAAGGCTATCCGTAGGCTAACATGAGCTCCTGAATTACCAAGCTGCTCATAGTTACAGAAATTTAAAGGTTTCCATTTCACTTTCATTTGTTATTTTTGAAAATGAAAAGAGATCCTCAATTACTTATCTTGTTAAATGGTAGTTACTGGAATTTTAAATCTCTTAAGTCGTTGTTCTTTTATTTGTAATTTTTGAAATGAAAATGTACAAATAAAAGAGAAAAGATGACACCTTTCCCATACCGTCAATTCATAGTAACACACCTAATGTGACATTCACTCTAGAAGTCTATACAGGTTTTGATTGTGTGGACATTCTTACCGGAGATTATCTTGCAAACTAAATCATGTTGTTTTTTTTAGTTGTAGGCATGCATTCCAACATGTGACTGTTGTTTGTCGCCACTGAAAAGACATGTTGGCATTTCAAAAGATCTCTGTATACTTTGTCAGCAGGCCAGAGAAATTTGTTTTTAGTTTTGGGACTTCCTTTACCTGAGGTAAGGCCTATATAACTGCAGAAGATTAAAGTACTAAAGGTGAGTGTCAGCACAGTTAGTTCAAAATAAATAATTATTTCAGAAATAGTTTAGATCAATGAGTAATGAGGCAGAAATATTTTTATTCTCATTGCATTGATAAACAGACAGTTCAGACAGGATGTAAATGCTCACTGTAGTACTTTTCTTGGTATGATCCGCTGGAAAGGGAAATCGATCGCTAAGCTAACAAAAACATATTTTCCTGAATTTTTAAGGACTTTAAAGGGTTACTGGAAATGTTAGAATGTAAGTCATTTCCCTACTATATGATGTTTTTCAAGTGCAAAGAAAAAGGATCAAAAAAAAAAGAAGATGGTATGTGTGCTCTGTTCAGTCAATTGATATTGACAAACGTGTGGTACTATCACTATGGACTTGTACAGAGGTTTTGATTGTGTGGACCATGCTACCTTACAGTACAGCTCAAAAGAAATCAGGAAAATTAGAGCGCGTGCTAATCCCATAAGCCGCTCCGAGTGCAATCAGAGCGCGGGGCCGTAGTGCACAATGCCTCCCGCATTCCACGCAAGGCACAACAATAGGTAAGAAACAGTTAAATGCCTTCATTGTGCTTGCTTGATATAACGGTAGTTTTGTTTACCGTCAGAAATAGGGATTCCGGCTACGCAGACATTGTTGAAAAACTTTGTAAAGAGTGGGCTATAATATTGTGACAGTTTCGTTTACAAATAAAGCAGTGCAACCCCACTTTCTGAGCACGATATGCAAAAGCATTCCACAAAAGTATGCAAGCCTTTTTCGGCCTGAAATCCCTCCGTACAATCTGCTTAAATTTCCGCACGGCGAACGTTGTTTTTCGTTTAAGTGTATCCCGGTTCACTTACGTAGAATAGCCTACTGACCGATGTGCAGGCATGTCGTAAAATGTCGCAATGCATCCGTAGAATTGCGCAATATCTCCGTGTATTCGGACCGGAGGATGGATGGCAAGTGCTTGTTTATTGCATTCACATACGTACGTACAGCTGTATGCACACGTACACCCTTGCAGGCAGGCGCGGCATATCGCATGCACCGTACAGAATTGCGCAAGTGACACGGAGGCTGGAAAGTCGCCATTATCTTGCAAGCTACTCTGCGAATGAATCGTTCATTTTTCTCATATTTCCCGCAGGTTAAGAGGAGGTCACACTAAACTGTGTTTGGATTGTAACAATATTTTAAAATGCAATATTTATGGTATTGTTTGGCGACTAGAAAGTTATGTCGCAATTGCCTCTCGTTCGTAGCTTAGGCGTACATACCATAGGCTACGCATCCATCATGTACACTCCAAGTACTGTAAGCTTAGGCCTAACTTGCCTCGTTCGTAACTTGCTTGACATGTTGAACGCCCATTATACTAAGCTCCATTGATTTGCGCACAGTATCGAACAGATATTTACGTAGAGATATATAGTGCGTGCATGCTTTACGTATCGCTGTATATGATACTATAACACTTAAAGTTAAACAAGTGTGAGCCTACACCCTTTGGTTATGTATAGGTGATACACTGTACTGTAGGATGGCGTGAACAGGGTTGTCACGCACCATTTTTTTTTCAAGAGTCACAGACCCTTCAAAATAAATTTACAAGAGTCAAATTTAAAAGAGAAGGGGTCAGAATAGATTTGAGTTTAATACAACAAACTTTATTCCTGTTTTTTGTTTATATTCTATATTTGTGATGCTTTCCCACTATCTTTTTCTTGGAAGACATCAGGCCTGATATTCAATCTGTCGATAATCAGTATGGGGATTGGAAAGTGATACATTTTGTGAATTAATTTGCAGAATGAATGTATTGGCACTACTGCGTTATCATTACTGACTGTTGGGGCGAAAAAGCTGTGCGTCAGTTTGACCCCAGAAGTTTTTTGTCTGTGCGTCAAAATGAAAAGTTGTGCTTCATTGACCCGGGTGCCCGAGTCAGTGAAATCACTGGTGAAATAGCCAAGTAGCTGCACTGAAATACTGAGGGGCTTCGAATTATTTCCGTTGATAGTTCGTTGTGTGAGAGACTTTGGTGACGATGACGGTCTAAACTGGGAAGAAATAAAACAGGCTAGGGGAGTGGCGGCAATATTTTTACTCATCTTCGGTTCTAGCCAGCATATTTTTCTGCATGAATGTCGCACAAGACAAAATGTCATACTTGCCACTGCCATTTTCCCGACTGTTGGCTTCGGCCCGACTATGTATTATTGAAAATGGAATATTGGTACATGGATGTCAGTTAATGGTTCCTTGGACCCTTATTGGCACATTCATGGAGTGACTCCGCCATACATTACCCCGGACTTGGCCCGAACTGTGTCCACTGTGGTGCTAGTATGGTAGAAGGGATTAGAGCGCCAACTCTACCCTTAAGGGTGCCATGATATTGCTAATGGGGGTTTGTGGCAATTGTGATGCAAGTCATTTTCATTTTTCACTGATTTATAAACATCAAAACATGATCAGTGTCAATAGTGGAAGATGTCAGATATTTCCTGCAAATAAGATTTATTGAAATGACACTAAATGTGCCAGTTCACCAGGAAGGTAAGCTAGACAAATGGAACGCCAGTGCAGTACTCACCTTGGATTCTGTGGAACCTGCATGTTAACTTGGTGTTACACAGTTGTGGGAAGCATTCCAAGATTGATTGGCTGAAGCTGGTATATCCCTGTGAAAATCAGCCATTTGCATTGTTTTCACAAGACAAAGGGCATATACCACAAAGCCAGGGGTGGCGCCAGGATTTACTCGGCAGGGGGAACGCTCCTGACGGAGGGGTGTCCAGCAACCCGAAGCCATGACAAGGGCGAATGAGCATGCCGAAACCATGTTTGGGTTTGTGAAGAATTTGCCCTAATTTAGACCAAAATTAAGTAAACCGTCAGGGCTACTGGCCATGTGGGGACTACATATTTTATCATATACATAACAGCTCTCCAACGAAACCGGAAAATTCCCTGATGGCTGATTTCCCCTTCCCCCACCTGGTGCCACCACTGTACAAAGAATTCTTCTCTGCATGCTTCCCCCTTCTTAGATGCTGTTTTTTTAGAGTTTGTCTGCCAAAAAATACTGCCACTGATTGATTACACTTGGAAAGATGGGCACATGGATCTTTGCCCCACCCCCCCCCCCCCCACTGCCATGGTACAAAGCTTGCTTCCAGTGGCATAGCCAGCAGGGGAAAGAGAACCCCCACAGAAATTTTGGGACGCGATGGGCGATGTTCAAAAATGAAGGGGGACCCCCCCCAAAAAAAAATAAAACGGCGAGAGGATGGAGGGATGAGAAGTTGGTGGGGCTGAGTGGGGGTAGAGGCCTAGGGGGAAGGGTAATTGGGAAATATTGGCTTCACAAGTGTGATCTTTTTATGATATTGAAAACTAAGACGAAACAGATTTACAGAACAACTGAAACAAAGTATTCGGGAAGTTGTGAAACACGCAGTCGAAAAAACGAGTATGCGGCTCAGGGATGGGTAATGTCGATGGAATGGTTTTTTCGACTGCGTATAATGACGATGGAATCCGCAGCAGAATGGACGGCATACTTATTTTATGCAGGACGTATTGGCAGTAGGCCTCCGAACAGTCAATCTCAAGCTTGGATATAAATGATGTCAGAGCTTCTGGGAACAGTGTTCCGGATCATTTATTTCTCTTTTTTCAACTGATTATGCCTTGGGGACTGAACCCTAACCCTTTTTCGAACCCTAATCCTGATTTTGAAACAAAATAAATCCCCCCAAAAATATTGGTTTTCAATGCCACCGAAGGCTACTGCCAAAGCGTCCTACAATAAATATACGTGAACAGACGCTGGGACTAGGGTTACAACCCTGGGTACTCAACCTAAACATGCCAAATCAAAAATACCAGAGATCATCATTTAAGGTGGATAAATTTTTTGGAGGGCGGTCACTTTCACTCAGAGGGTGGGTCGCCCCTCCAAAAACACCTCTGGAGAACACTGGGATCTAGTATAAAAAGAAGAAAAATATAGCACCATTTTGCATCTAAGCCCTTCGAGACAGCAAAACAAACAAAAAATTCAATAGGTGTCCCCCTCCCCCAAGACGGCGGTCTAGAATGGGGACAATGAGTCAACTTCCCCACACACCAAAAACCTGGCTACGCCACTGCTTGCTTCAAAGTTAGTGCATGTGAAACTTCCATTAGTAACTTATCAAATCAGAACTTGTGTTAATGGGAAAACTTTGGTAACAATATCATATAAAATTATAAATGAGTTAGTTAAATCATGCATTATGCTTTTGAATGAAACTGTTGAATGATTTTAAATTTGACAGCATCTTCAAGAGGTTTCCTTGACATCATTCTGTACTTTCCTGTCAGAGGAAAGAACCTACAAGCACCTCTCTTGGTATAATATATTAGACACACCCGCTGTCTCTTTCGTTTCCGAAAATCTGTGGAAGACGGAATAGCCAATTCAATATTAAACATGCTTGAGAAAGATAAACTTAACCTACTTGAATGTTAGAACCCGAGAATCCCCATATCTGACGAGTTAAGGGCCCTTTGCACAGGGGTAGCCCTAGGATTTGCCCAGCAGGGAGGGGAGGCGCAACTTGAAGCCCTGACAACAGCAATGTTCACAGGAAGGTCGGTGCAACTAAAAGTTTGGTTCTAAATCACAGAAAAGTGAAAAAATGCCGTTTCAGTGAAGAAAATATCCAAATGTAGGCTTTTTGTTTGCAAAATATTTGAAAAACAAATGTTCGAACGTTATTGGAGAAAATTCGAAAGTTGTAAGGTAACTTAGAAAATGCACAAGCCCACCCAAACGGCCTGCCGAGTTGCAAGTTTACTACAAGAAGCCTACGTGTATAAGCCTTGGCCTGTGTGCTATATAGGTTTATTCTGCATAAAAATAATGACTTGTATAATTCGGTCGAAAATATTGTCACAGGATTCATACAGTAAGAGCCCCCATTCCTGAATCAGGATGACGGGGTACGCTATACGCACTCTAATAATTGAACCGCCTGAACATGATGGTAGCAGTGGTAAAACATTGCCGTTCATTGGCAACGAAGTTATAGGTCAGGCTAGATCTATGTAGCAAATCCGTTTAGCCAGAGAATATAAAATCGGAAAATTGGGATTCCAACCGGCGTTTTAAAATAAAGGAAATATTACTGCAGACACTCTACATAAACATTCGTTTTGGAAGCTGGCAAGTAAGGCTTATTTCACGTTATCCTAACGTGTGTTACGTGGGCTTGCTTATCGGACTGTAACACCGTTCACCACAAAACTAGCTTAGTACTGTGTAGGCTAATGCCGTCGGGCGGAAATTCTTTCTAACAACGAATTTAAAAGAAAGAATTATGCCACTGACACTACGGCACTTAACGACCATAATGTTCACAGAAGTACGAAGCTTTATTCCACGTATTTCATTTGAAGTCTCATCTAATGTTTTAAACAATCTTTTAGAGACTTTATTTTCTTTCTCGGCGAATATTTCATAACCTTAATTGTTAATGACAATTCCCTTTCCGAGAGCCGGCGGATCGGGGCGAAAACAAAAATGATAACAAAAATAATGTGTACTACTAACAAGTCGAACGTTGCGATGCCACACAGACCCACTTGGCAACCAACTTTTTCTTCCCTTACTGATTCAAAAGCAGCTTCCGCTAGAGGGATTAACTACTACAATAGCCAACAATTGGCCCGGAAAAACCGTTAGAGCGCAACGGTATTTCACTGCGGGGGAATGCACTCTTTGGGACAAAAGATTCCCCGCACTCTCCCGCAAATTCGGCGCGTCAAAGAGAGCGCACGTGCCCGATTTCTTTTGAGCTGTACTGTAGGTTATTTAACAGAATGAGAGATGTTTAATTTACTTGTTGGCATGTATCTGAACATGCAGGGGATGCTTGCTTTTCTTTACTGAGAAGTGATGTAGGCATTTCAAAAGATCTCTTTATGCTTATTCAACATGAGTTAAGGACTTCTTAGAAGTGGGGCTTCTGTTTAGTATGGTCATGTCTACAAATCCCAAGGAAAATTTAACATAAAGCATTTATATAATGTCAGCACAGCCTGAATAAACTATTCAGAAAAAGATGAAATGGTTGAATTCTGATCTTACTTTTTGTGTGGCCCTCATGTAACTTGTTCTTCTGGTGCAATGAATTATTTCAATGGGCATATGGCATGTTTCACAATAAAGGGGTCCAAATATGGATTAGAAAATAAGTACCTATAAAATGTGTTTGAAGGAAAGAGCTACCTTGGCAAACATATTATGCTGATCAGCACCATGCTTTCTGATAGAAAAAACAACTTCTTTGTATTTCCTTTCAAGATTTTGAAATTAGGGGGGTAAATGCAACCAGAATGTGGCAAATGGGGACGGACAATACTCCCAATAACTTACATTAATGTTATAATAAAGGAATAACAAAACAATTGAAATAATTTGCCAAGCATATACATCATATTTATTAATTTGGACATGTAATGAATACAATTAATACCATTTATTAGTCTAATAATTTTATAGTCTGTAGGGCTATTCGAATTTAAGTGCTTAATTTTTGGTATTAGTGTCCGTCCCCTAAATGGAAAAATTAAAAGTTGTGATAATTCCCAAATATTGTGATCTATAATGATTACTCATGTTTGGTTTTAAACTAGGAGTGAAATATTCACTAACAATCAACAGATCTCAAATGCTGTGAACTTGTTCATTAAAATATGCTAGACCAAATGTTGCTATTGTAACGTCCGTCCCCTTTGGGTGTTACAATAGCAACAATTTATGTTATCTATTATTCTTCAGATATAGTACTTCAGTTGAATATCTTTATATCACTGCACATCTTACCTAATGTTCAGTAGCTTGGCAGAGAAAAGCAGCTTCACTCTATACCTTACAGCTATAAAACTCAACTTAAGTGATGTCCGTCCCCAAGTAGTTACAATAGCAACAAGTTACAGTAGCAACAAACAATCCTGTACTAGTCGCACTTGAAACATTTTAATCCTTTCTTATTGCTTTGGGAATAACATTTAGGTCATATATGTTGCCATATGAACAAAAAAATAATTGCCATTCATGTCCAAATATTGTATATAAGACTATCAGTTTTGGACGGACAAGTTACAGTAGCAACAACAGTGCTGCATTGTCCGTCCAAATTGAATTATCATCAATGTTGAGGCATACATCATACAATTTTATAATTTGTATAATGCTAATATGTTTTACCAATGATACTTATCTGATACAGAAATGAAATTTGGGAAATGTTTTTCCTTTTAGTGAATAGAGTAATAAAGGTAGACATAAAGTTGCTATTGTAACTCTACACTATATCAATGCAACATGGTAAGTTGCAGTATTTTGGTACTTTAGTATAGTAAAATAAGCACTGGGGAAAAATGAAGGTAAAGTACTGTACAACATGAGTGTAGTCATGCTAAAACTATGCCTTTTCAAACTTGTATTTGTGCATGCAACAGCAAAATAACATTGTTCATGCAAACCTGTTCCATCATTTTTTGTCCGTCCAAGAGTTACAATAGCAACACCTATAAGTTTCACAAATATTAATCTGAAGATGGGTTCTTTTGTTATTTTCATACTTTTTATAAGGTCTGTTTGCAAAGTGTTACTGGATTATTGCAAATTTATTAACTGTTATGAAAAATAATCTGGAAATTTCAGACATTTATGGGATAATAATTATGAATTTTGTCCGTCCACAAGTTACAGTAGCAACACCTTGTTTGTCCAACAGTTACAATAGAAACATTGTGCCTAAAAAGATAACAAAAGTAAAAGTTATCTTGGAGAATGTAAATTTTTCTAGTGGACATGTTAAAGATTATCATTAGCAAAAAAGTTCTGACAAAGCACATTTTCTAAATTTTGGTAACTTGTGGGAGTATTTGGACCCCTTTATTGTGAAACATGCCATATTGCATTTATTAGCTCATACCAGCATGCTGGTGTGAGCTATTGTGATCACGCGGCGTCACTCTATCTATCTATCTATCTATCTATCTATCTGTCCACACTTGTTCAAAATGCTTCTCCTCCCACATGCTTTCATGGATTTGTTTGAAACTTGGGCACAATGTTCCTTGGGTGGTGGGCCATTTGGGTTGTTCAGGAATTTTTGGTCCAAGGTCCAGTGTGGACCCTAGGGCCCATTTTATGAAATTCTACAAAATGCTTCTCCTCCTACAGATTCTCTTGTACAATGTTGGTGGTTTGCCATAATGGTACTCTGTTATTGGTCCCTTCGGGGTGTTCAGGAATTTTGGGTCCAAGGCCCAAGATTGACCGTTGGGTCCATTTTGTGAAATATTGCAAAGTAATTAACTTCTTCTCTATTTAATCGTTTAAAGAGAGGTAACAGCCTCTCGTTATAATGCTTGGTTAGTGCTCTGCATTATGGTTGTTCTTGAATTTTTGGTCTAAACAACACAGGTCCCATGTGGCGCCCCAATTGGCTCATTTTATCTATGAAATTTTACAAAGATGACTTTTTTTTCCTGCCTTCAATTGTGGTTGTATGGGTGTTGATGATTTTGACACTAATGAAGCTCTGTGTAACTGGTCCTTACAACTTACGTGGACTTTCTCGGAATTTAGAATGCAAGAATGTTACTTTTGATACCTTTCCTAACCAACAATTTTGGTGGCCACCCCCTCTATTTTACCAGTCTCTAGACACCTAAATCCAACTTTACTACTCATTTTTTCCTCGACTGTACTCACCCTCTAATACGGTACTGCACCCCTCCTGGTTAAAACTGTCTGTGTAGAAGAGGTTCCATCCATGGGTGGAGAGATTGGGTTTTTTAGATTAGTATTAAAGGGAGGCTGCTTAGTTGGGATTGTCCATTGAGGTATGTTCCATTGTGTGCATTGCTCATAGATACGTGGGTGTGTTCTGTCATAGTGATCCTCTTCCTGTTAATGTGTTCTTTTTGTAGGATGTATACAGAAATTTTCGTTTTGAGGGTCCAACGGCCCCCCCCCGAATGTATCCTCTAGGGTCCATTTTGTGAAAATATTGCAAAATGGTCAATTTTCATTCCTTCCCTCCAGTTTAATATTAAACAAGAAGGTTGAAGGCCTGATCATGAATATCGATGGCTTTGGTTAGTGATGCTGTTTTTATTGGATGTGTCCTGGAAGTTTGGGTCTAAGGTCCCCATAGTTGGCCACATGGCCAATCGTATTAATGACCATTATTTTGCAAATTGCTTAACTCCTTGGCAGATTCACTCTCCAAATATTGTACAATGTTGATGGGTTTTTGTCATAATTATATTCTGTAGAGGTGGTAGAAAAACAAGAAACCACAAAACCAGCACCCACCCAAAAAAAAAACAAAAAAAACAAAAAAAGAAAACCACCCCCCTTCAGGGAGCGTGTTGTTAAAGCAAGTTGGGGTCCAAGGCACAAGATGGACCATTAGGGGTCCATTTTTGTAGTAGTATTGCAAGTGATATAACTTTTACCCTCCAGTTAAGGTGTTGAAGCAAATAGAGTTGGACCGTGCGGGTGTTTGGTGTTTCTGTTATAATGATTCTTGGCTAGTTGATCTGTTTTCTGGTTTTTGTGGGAATTTTTGGTCCCAAAAATGCCCATGGTGGACCCAATGGCTCTTTTTTATGAAGTGTGCAAAAGTGCATCTTCAATCTTCATTCAACAGAATCCTCTTGTACAGATGCTGATAGGTTTTAGTCATAAATGATACTTCGTGAACATTGTGGGGTCCAAGGCCGAACATGGGCCCATAGATGCTTTATGCTTTCTTATATCGTTAAATTTCGGTATTCATGAAACAACTAACAAAGCAAGATAGCAATGACAAATTTTTTGTGACCCATTCAGGGAAGGTGGCCCCATCAGTGGACCACTAATGTGTGGGAGAATTTTTGGGGTCATTAACCCATTTTGACAATCATTTTTTTAAAAGTCCATAATGAATGCCCTGCGTGTTACTAATCAAGACTAGAAGCCAAGGAACCCTTAATTTGGGTTTGACAAAGGTATGAGCTTTTCAGCCCCACGATTTGGGGTGCCTCTAGTTTGACGGGCCCCATACAGAATACGTTTTTAACAATATAACCATAGTAAACAGTGGGCCTATTGTTTTGGGGGCCATGATTCCCTGCCTGGAAAATGGACACTAAGTTGGTATTATAAGGCTAAGGGACAAAATTTATGTTTTTTTTTAAATGACTTTTTGGTTTTTTTCTTCCTCACAATGCGTACCATTTTGAATTTTTTTGGAGTTTTTTGCTTAATTTTATTCCCCCCAAGTTTATTTGTTTATTTTTTTCAAGAAACTGAACTAAAAAGAGAATGGTATGAAAATTTTTCCTACACACAATTTAATCTTTAAGAATTCAAAAGTTAGGGTGACTTTTTTCCTACTGTATTGTCCCTGATGTAACTACATCGGCCCCTTGTTTTGATTGTGTGGACACTCTTACCTTACCATTTATGTTGTTGTGGACTTTGAAAGTAAGTTTTTTTTTTTGTTTTTTTTCCTCTCTTTTCTCCATTCGGTTTAATCGCTTTTCCAGTGTGGGGGGTGGAATTGGTTTGTTTTTTGGTTCTTCAATGAGAAAATTTAAAACTGGTAGAATAATCTTCAAAAGATGCTCTGTTTTTGGCTTTTAAAATCAACCAGGGCTTTTTTGACCATTTGGTTTTAAGGAGTTTCCGGGGCGTTCTTTGTGGTCCCAAAGGCCCTTTAACCTTTTTTTTTTCCCCCAGAAGATTTTCAACCTATTAACAGTTCAGTTGGTCCAAGCGCACTTCAAGCCCAGCAAATAAAATATTTTCAGAACTAGTTTTTCCAGATCGTGAAGTGGGGTGAAAATTTTTTTTCCTTGTTACGTTTTTTTTTTTGGTCCCCATTGCCTTTTGCTCTCTTTCCCGTTTTTTGGTCCCCCCCACTTGTTGCCTTGGAGGGCCAATTGAAAATTTATTTTTAATATGGCCATGGAAATTAATTGAAGAGTTTTTAATACAACAATAGTTTTTTTTTTGTTAAAACCAGTGACACTTTTTGGTGCAGTTTGTGTTGTTTCATTTTTTTTCATTGTGTCAAAGTTTCCCTCACAACACGCCTGTTTTGTTTTCAAAAATCCAGCAAGGTTTCATAATTTTCTACAAGTGAACCTTTTTTTTGCAATCACTTTTTTACCCTTCCCCATGCCAAATTCCAGGTTTTTATCACTCAGTGGTGGGGTTTTTTTTTACGGGGCTCGCAGCTGTTTTTCCTCTATACTACTAGCATTTTATGAAAACCTTTGCGGCACAAAAAATGACAGTAGGGAAAAAGCTCCTTCAAGTCAAAATGTCCCCTGTTTGGTGATGTGGCTGATAAAAAAAATGCCCTGTCATTTTCTAAATACCAGGGGACAATCCAATCTGAAACGAAATAGTGAAGAAAAAAAAACTTATTTTTATTATATTGTTGTATTGTCCCCCCCTTGTTATGGAAGGGGCCAAAAATGGGAAATTTAATTTCCTTTGGCAGCTAGTGCAATCTATAGTAAACATACAACACTGGGTACTCTGGCAACTGGTAACTTCCTATAGCTTTCGCCCAAAAGGTAAATGAACTATTCGAGGACATTTTATGGTCGTAGACAATTGGGTAAAGTGAGAATAGTATTCGCAGTTAGTTGATTTCCTTGATAATTTATCAATAATGTTTTGATTTTTGATTTACTGGTTTATGTCCAATGGGTTTGGGTTTTTTTTCTTCACAAGAGAGCTGCCAAAGAAGTGACCCCCCCATGAATTTTTTTTTTGCTTTTGAAAAATTTAAATTACCTTTTTTTTTTTCCTTTTTTTTTGAAAAATTCCCTTCTTTGAATAGTGGTGAATTAAAGACCACCTACTAAAATTTGTTTTTTTTTGAGGAGGGGAAAATGTTTTTCTACTCATATCAATTTCCTGAAGGCCTAGCGAGGAATTCACTGGCTTTGATACAGTAACCTCAACCATGGTATTGTTGAGGGAAGCTGGCTTTTTGAAAAGGGGAAATTCGGTCCATAAGGGCTATCAGTCATGAGGCCTAAACAAAGCCCGATACTAATTTCCCCTGCTTGCACAACTTTGTGTTTGGTTTTTTTTTTTCCATGGGTGCAAATAAAACACCAAGGTAAGCTTTTTATACTACCTTAGAAATAGCAGCATAGGTTTTTAAACTTAGCAAGTTAAGTAGCCTGCACTTGTCACCTCCTTTATGACC
>JAIZAY010001751.1:0-13348 GCA_029531755.1 Holothuria leucospilota | reverse complement strand
CAGTTGACTTAACCTAACAGTCCTAATTAAAGCCCTACACAATTACTTCACAGGCTGTAAATTCTTCCTCTGTACACTTCCATTCAAACAATTTTTTTTGTTTTTTTAAAAACAAATAGGTCTCCCTACAGAGCATACAACCCTACCTTACTTCATGATAACACATCATAATCTACTACATGTAAAATTCTAGACCTTTTGCGAGATGTCAGCCAGTGCTCCAATCTTCCTCAAGAGGCAACTGGCTTTCCTTTGTCTTTTGTACTCTGGCTTGTCCACATGACATACCATGGGATTTCACAGGACCACCTTGTAATCGATACCTGCAATGTGAAGTATAACAGAATTTTAAGACAACCTCCAATACCAAATCAAGACAAGGTTTAGATGAACTGTCTTCATATCTTGGGTCAATATTTTTAACAATTTGCTTCTACATTACCAATGTGGGATTAGGGCTTTGGTTACAAGGAAACATAAAATTCATCAACCCATTCAGCCAGATCCATGGATCCTCCCACAGTACTTGCTTATGAGATATAAGTCACCCAAGTCCAAACTCACAATTAATTTTGCAATATTTTCAATGTTGCAGCATTAATGCAACTTTTCAACAATTCATGGCATGGGCTAACAGAAACTGTCAGAACATGATTAACCCCCCCCATCCAATCGCCTTACCCCAAGGTTATCATTGATCTTAACCTTTTTTGTTTATTTTTTTGTTTTTTTTGACCCCAAAAAATTGGAACCCCAAGCTGAACAGCAGTGACTTGCCAGAAGCTGAAACCATTGCATACATACGCCTCTGGTTTAGGTTGGTCTGTACTGCCAGCGCGCCGACCCCCTGGTTGGAGCAAACATGCGTCCTCCCCTACACATGTTGCCAAATGCACCCTGACCAGATCGATGGGTACCACCACCTCTTACACGAGGGATACGGGCCACAGCACGTCCTGTTCCCCATGACTCGGCACTGGTTTGGTGACCTAGAAGGATATGACACAGAACATAAATTGAGCATTCAATATATTGATTTGTTACGCTTCATTTCCACTCCAGTATTGTGTACAAAAATTACATATAAGAGGAATACACTAGAAGAAAAGATAATAGAGTCAACAGCAAGAAAACCAGAAAGCCCAAAGGCTTAGTGATTCCTTGCCGAATGGGGATGCTTTGTTGCACTGAGGTTTATCCCTCAAATTTATCTTTCTTGACTACATCATTTTATGTTTTAACAATTTGACCTCTGCTGACCTCACATGACCTTTGAACCCCACCAAATATAATAAAAAAGAAAATCTGAAGTTGTCTTGAAGGGATTCAAAAGCTCCTAAATGGATCTTGGATCTTGAAAATTCCTTGGAAAATTTTGCTTTTTGACCTCTGGTGAACCTTAGATGACAATCTTAGGAATACTTGGGGTATTTTGCTGTTTGCCTCTGGTGACGTCCTGATGACTAATCTTTGTGGGAATTCTTGGGAAATTTCACTTTTTGACCTCTGGTGACCCCATATCATGATCTTGGGAATTCTTGGGATATTTTGCTTTTTGGCCTCTGATAACTCCAGATGACGATCTTGGGAATTCTTGGGAAATGTTTTTTGACCCCAGTAATGCCAGATTACAATCTTGGGAATTCTTGGGAAATTTTGCTTTTTGACCTTTGGTAACCCAACATGACCTTTGACCTCCACCAAAAACAATAGGGTTCTTCCTTACATCATGACAAATCTATATACCAAATATGAAGTGTCGGTCATTCCTATCTTGAGATATCGTGATTAGGAGCTTTTTGGCTTTTTACCTCCAGTGACTTCAAATGACCTTTGACCTTCACCAAAAACAAAAGGCTTCTTCCTCTCAACATGACAAATCTATGTACCATATAAGAAAAGTGTCGGTCACTGCTATCGATAGATATCGTGTTTACAAGCCGTTTATGAGGTTTTTGCAGTTTAACCTCTGGTGACCTCAGATGACCTTTGACCTCTACTGAAAACAATAGGATTTTTCCTCTCAACATGACAAATCTATATAGGCCATTCCCATCTTGAGATATTGTGATTTCAAGGTTTTCGGTCTTAGACCACTCTGGTGACTCTCAATGACCTTGTGACCCTCTCACAAAAAACAAATAGGATTCTTTCTCTCAAGATGACAAAACTATATACTATCAAACATGAAAAGTGTCCGTCATTCCTATCTTGAGATTATCGCGATTACGAGCTTTTTAGCTTTTCTACTTCTCAGTGACCCCTCAAATACCTTTGCCCCTATCACCAAAAACAATAGGGTTTCTTCCTCTCATCCACATGACAGACATCTATACACCCAATATTGAATAGCGTTGGTCTAATAACACCGTATCTCGAGATAATGTGATTACAAGGTTTGTTCGGTTTTTTGACCTCTGTATATTGACCTCGTATGACACCTTTGACCTCCTCCAAAAACAATAGGGTTCTTCCTCTCAACATGAGAAATCCATATATCAAATATGAAAAGTGTCGGTCAATCCTATAAGAGATATCGCGATTACAAGCAGCGTCACAAACACACACACACCCATACACACACACACACACGACATCACCATCGCATAGATTCCTTGCCTGCCTATGGCAAGGAATCAAAAATACATGTGACACAGTTTAAGAACTTAACCTCACACATTTTGTGTTGTTTGAAACACCACTTAAAAGAATTGTGAACTTGTACTCAATATTTGACATCCACATAGCAACTATGACTACTGTAGCATAACACTTCATAAGACATTGTTTTTGCAAGGTTTGAACATGATCACCTCTAATGAACTCAACCAGAAACAGGAAGCAACCCACACTTAATAGGGGAAATCCACATGTCCAGAATGGGATCTGCAATAGTCATTACACCTTAAGACATAGGTTTGCAAGGATTTTTTTGATGAGTACCAGGAAAATAAGTAAAGGAGAAAGATGTCCTGTGACATGGACTAATGCCACTCATCTTGCATTGTGAAAAGCACCAGTCCATACAAACATATGTCTATGGCATATTTGACAAAGTTAAATTGCCATAAATTCCCTCAAAAAGATAAAATCATGTACTGCATTTAGGTCAAAATTGTAAAAAAATGCGACTCTGAAAATTTACTTACAGTGTCATATGCTCAACAGTAGACCAGCTAGGCCTAATAATAGCTGGCAGGGTCCTATGGGCATGAAAGTTTGTAATTTGTCATTGCACTAGCCCCAACTATTAGCAGAGGAACTACAGATTTCAAAGTCAAGATTATACAATTTACCACTTGAGGCAGCATGACTTAATCTCTTCTATGGAAATTACTTCCCAAAAGTTTGTAGTTTGTCGTTATAACTTTTCAGAAAAAGGAATAGTGTGGACTTTTATTTATATTTTTTAGCAGCCCTTCCAAAATGGCACAAATTTTGGTTTGATTATAATACCTTACCATCACATAATCAAGTACTTTGGAACAATGCAGTGAACAGGTCCTACGTCAAGACTATTCACACATAGGTCTTAGTATACACACACCAATTAACCTCAAAGATGATTTACGTGGCTAGAGGGGTTATCTGTCGGGTAAAAATTTGTTTACTCTAACTGCTCAAAATGTGGAATTCAATAAAAAAAAAAAGCTTCCAGCAGGAAAAAAGGATGTGGGCTGGGACAAGAAATTACAATTTTTTTTTTTACTAGGCCAAAACTTCAAAGCTGAATGCACACTTTCCGTATGGTAACATGCAAATGATTTGGCTTTGTACCATACAATGGAGACACCCTCACTAGTTTGGTGGCTTCACTGGTTAAACAAACAGCAATACATCATGTTAACCATTCTCCCTGACTTCAGTTTCTTTATTCACTACTATGTGACCTCAGAATGAAAACCAGAGTTGATGTCTCAGGGTGGACCATTGACTTATGTGAGACTGATAGTTACAGTACCAATCATGAAAACATGTTTACCAGGTCAAAGTTAAGTACATACACACTCATTTTCATGTAATTGTAACTGTAACCAAATACTAGACTGACTGACCAGTGCAGATATTAAAGAATTTGACTCAAAGAGTTCAAATTACAGTATCTTCCACAACATGCAGTAGCACAGATACTCACCAGCATACTTGTTGACAGCATATGGTTGACGTGTGTTGTTGCGCATGTTGGTGTGCACATAGTTGACAATGTCAGTCCTGATCTCTGCCCTGAAAACAGCTTGTAGAGTTTGACGTTTTGCTCCAAACTGGGGTTTCATTGTCCAATCGGTGTAGACCGTTACCAACGGCCGTGCTGCCTGCTGATGCCCTATTAAAAAAAACAAGTCGATACAGTACACAATTACATTTAATAGTGTGCATCACCCATACCCCTAAGAATGTGTATTATTGCAAGTCGTTAACAATGAACAATTTTAGTTGCACAGAAATTTTTGCATAGTAATTTCAATACCCTTTATCTTTTTCCTTTTATTTACATAGTACCAGTGTCTTTAAGTCGTGCTTGGTTGCTTATGGCCTATGAGAACACCCTTTATAAAGTTGTTTTCATCAGTTTTGGTACGGCTAGTTAGGTCCAAAGTTAAAACATTGACATATGCAGAAAACTTCATGTTTCAATGCCCTGTAATTCCTTCATTTATTTCTGGTCATATTCGAAAACTGATGAGCTGTTACTTTTTATGTTTCGGGTGCTTGACAGGTGTTTACCTTCCACTGTTATGGTTATAATCACTCAGTATGTGCCAAGCATTTTTTTCAGTGCCCTGGGCATAGTGGATACGTGTAATTCTGGGAAGGACTGGGAGGCTCCCCTTAAAGTAAATCTACAATTTTCAATGATTTATCTCCAATACATACAGATGTGCCCCTGCAGATGCAGCAGATAGTGCCAGCTTGCAAAAATTGGGAAATCTTCTCCTTGAACATATAGAAATTTGGAGGGCACGGTTGAACTGCGACCAGTACAATTTTAAGAACAATTAGAGACATTTTATATCTTTCCAGGATGCAAATTAATGAGGCCAAAACTGAAGTGGCTATATACTCCATCCACCTCTAGTTTAATTGAGGCACATTAATCATCAATCTTAAAGTTAACCCTATCCATTAGCACTGAAAACTGAACCTTGACTTTGCAGTCCCACTGACTGTAACTAACAGCCCTGTCTTCCCACATTGCTGGGATCCGTTAAACCTTATCTAACTACCTAATTGCTGCTATTCTGCAAAACAAACAGAGTCAATGAAGTGACCTGGCTTTCAGTTCCACATAGGGCCCGACTTGCACTTTGCATGAGGTCCCCAGAAAGTTTGCGTAAACTTTTACAACATTTAACAAATAAACCTAACCAGTAATCAACATGAATGACAAAAAATTTTCAACTGTTTATCTTGCATGCCTAAAGTGTTTTTGTATAATTAATTGAAAATATAGCAAAATTTTACCCCAGTAAAATCCCTTGGATTTATCGGTCCAAAATTTGAAAAGGCCCTATGATCGCTCCCTCAGTCCCTTCAAATTTCACTAGTGCACAGGCACACTTCATGATACAGCTACAGCCCTCAGGTAGCAAAACTGAAAGCTAATCCCAAAATGTTACCGTGTTATGGTTAGTATTGATAAAGTGGAATATTGTGTCATTAGGATGAACTGGGATCTGGCCATTTCGATGGTATTGTCAATATCTGAGTCATGGTTTAAGGATAGTATTGATTTGACTGTCCCAATTAATGCGTATCAAAGTTGTCATACCTCAAGGCAAAACAAAAGAGGGGGTGGGGTGGCCATTCATGTTAAAAACCATCTGCAATTTAAAAAAAATTGATTCTTTATCTCCTGCCATTGATAATATATTGGAGATTGTCACAACTGAAATTATCTTGAGTCATACACCAAATTCAGTCATGAGTAATGTAGGCAGAGCCTCACATGATCAACTGACGAAGAGTTTTGGCGGGAACTGAACACTGCCCTTCATTTTACGGGAGTTAGGCACCTATCAACTGTATGACGGGCTATCGGACCCCTGGACAGGGTACGTCACTGGGTGGGTCATGGTTACTGAAAAATGTGACTCAGGGTGCGTCAATGGCACACAGATGGTACGTCACTTAGTCTGAATGATGTGCATCATGGTGAGTCAAATGTCCAACTCCAAACCAGTTGCAGTAGTCTCTCGAAACTAGGCCTAGACCTACAGTACTAACATAGCCTAGTTGTTTCTGGAACATGTTAACAAAATACCGTGATATGTAAATACTTGAAACCCAGAACCTTACCTTTTTTAAGAGAAAAACAATTGGGAATGTTACGTTTTCCTCATTCTGGACTCTTCAGCCAGTGGACCAACTAAAAATTAACATAGGCCTAGGCTACTTCCAACCAATCCGGTAGAGTTATGAACTAACGAGTCAAAATTTCGATGTTTATTCAGCCAACGTCAACAGTTTTGGTAATTGATGACCTTTTTAATGTGTACGCGTGCTTTCACGGAGAGAGGTGTATATGCAGTTGCCTGTGTGCATTTAGTGCACTATACGCCGAAGATCTTCGGCGTGGCCATACGATTTCGGTCGGCGTGGCGGCTTAGAAACTAGCCTTTGTCGGCGTGCAAAATGCAGTAAAGTTTGGGATTGTCCAGGCGTAGTTTGTGCGTTACGTCCCCAGCGTAGCAGCGGGCAAACTCGTACTCCCGGCATACCGGCGTCCGAATTCTGTCAACTCCCGCTAGTATGTTCACTTGTGCACAGTAACTGTGCTATATATCCACCTGTAGGCCTACTTGTATTGCCAATGAATGGCGCTATGCATTACGTACATGTATACATACGAACATACAATCGCTTGACGGATTGCCTCTGACTTAGGCTATAATGTGTGTATACTATATACCTGTAGCTTGCATTGCCAATGTATGGTGACTGTGTACGTATCACGTACATGTATACTGTACGTATGTACGCACGCCTATGGCTTGCTATGTACATGCATTGTATGTGCACAGTACAGAAAATCCCGGCGTACAACCCGGCATACGGTCATGAAAACCTCGGCGTACCTTCGGCGTAGGCTTTACATGGAATGCACAATGGTGCAGTTGTCAATATTGGCCGTCCGTATGCCCTTTACATCGTTTCAAAAATGACAACCCAATAGGCTATATAGTTGAGTAGCATTCTGTTGCTTCAGTGACCGATGATTGAATAAATTTGGTGATTTTATTATCAATTTGTAAACACGACATCACTGTTATACATATTGCCATATCCCATGCATGACGTAGAGCACAGTGTTTTTATTGGGGAGTAGCCTATAAATGCTGTAACTAGTTTTAAATAGGGATGTACCAGATCTGGAATTTTAAGATCCGGCCGGACCGGATTTTACCGGACAGTACGAACTATCCGGCCGGATCAGATTTTTTCATTAGGAATCTTGTAACTGAAATTAGGGTCTAAGTAAAATAGAAGTAGGCCTACTAATGGTACATAATGGCAAAGGGGTCGGGCCTTAGAGATCAAAAAAAAACCCATTAGGCTTTACTTTATAAGCAATTGCAAATATATGGTTTATAAAGAGTAAATTTTAAATGATCAATACACATACCTTCCTCTACAAAGTAATGGAAATGGTACAGGACCTCTACTTGTGTGTGGCTTCATGTGTTGGAGGGGTGGGGGGCAACCATACGTTGGGGGGTGCAATAATTTTACAGGGTATTACTAGTCTAGCCTTCAGCTATACCGCTGTTGGCTAAATTGAACTCCTAACCATTTTTGGGTGAAATTTTCTTTAACTTATATTGTGAGACTGAGTTTGTTGGTTATAAGGAATTGTATAACAGTTGTTATGTGGCCTGTTCTTCAGAGAAATCCTCATATTTGATTTAAATTTTAGCTTCATGTCATCTTAATAATATCATGTTTCTGAGTTAAGCTTTGCAAGACCAACATGTTTTTTTCATTGGAGTCTGGGTATGTGTACTTGTTTATTTAAAGTAGACTTTTTGTAAATATATTTCTTTATGTTTGATATAGCTAAACAAATCTATGAAGTCATATCTTTCACATTTTGGTCAGAATAGATCAACTGAGTTTAAACTTTCCCTGCTGAGCTTTGCCACACCCAGTTGTGAAGCCAAATGCAAAAGATATCTTTCATACTGTACAATTTTTTTTTATTTTGCAAGCCAAAAGAATCACTGAAATGTTTGTATTTTTAGTTTGGACCCGAGGTGGTACTAAGGTTTTTTAACTTTTGTGGGAAGCCCCCCTCAATGAAATATTTTGATCCAGATGTGTGTCAGATACCATTCTAGGTCACAGTAAAATACAACTTTTTTATGGATGGGATGTCCCTCCCTTCCTTGAGAGGGACTTTGGGGGTTTTGAGAGATAATTCCTTGTATCCCCTCCTCACCACCAACTACAGGCAGAGTGACAACCACTGGTTTGGTTAAAAAAATAACCCCCCTATTTTCATCATGCATGATGTTATTTTAAATGTACTTGTAGAGCTTTTTACTAAATGATATCACAAAAATCCGGTTCCGCCGGATTTTTTAAAAATGTCGGCCGTGGCGTAACCGGAACCGAGATAATTTTTTCCACCAATTATCTCGGGCCGGATAGTCCGGCCGGACCGGATATCCGGTACACCCCTAGTTTTAAAATCAATTCTGTGTATGATGCATATCGTGGAAGCTTCTCGTGGATGTGCATCACGTAGGTAAGTCAAAATCCACCTGTTGTGCGTCGGATTTTTCTTCAGAGGTAAGTCTAAATCCACAAATGGTGCATCATGTAAGGGACTCAGGGGTGCGTCATGTTACCTAAATGGTTGACTCACCTAGGTACATTTGACGCACCTTGTCCGGGGGTCTGATAGTCCGTCATACAATTGATAGGTGCATTACGAGAAAATTTTGAAAATGTACACGACATGCAACATGATCTAAGAGGGTGTGGACAAATTGGTTTCAGGCTAGTTTCATCCTCAACTTGCCTTACATAGGCCTATACCCATACTACACGTTTTCAAGCACATAAAAAGCACCCGTACACTTTATCAGTCCTTTTTTATTTGTAAATTTTGGGCCCCTTGATTTCTCATTTGGCCCCTAGATTCCACGGGCTAGGGGCCCGGCAGGCCCAAAAAAGTTGAAGGCTTATTTCGACCCCTGACTAATGGTCATTAAGCCTGGCACCACCCAGTAATAACTTCACTTCCAACTGTAGTAAACATGATGGTTTCAACTGATTTTGGAGGACATTGGAAGGAAAATCAACCTTCCTGTTGTATTTTCCCAGTTTTGTTGACATCTAGGCTAGGCTAGGCCTACCTGAAAAAAGCCAATAGGCTAAATCAAGAGCAAACACTAGGCCTAGCCTACCCTCTTTTCAAAAAAAAAGAAAAAAAATCTAGGGTAATATCATCCGCAGGGATTCTCTTTTAATTAGTGGTATGCTACCTTGTATGCTAAAATCCTGGACAAAGTTATTGGGTCACTTTTGGACCTGTAACACAGATCCAGCATGTCTTCCTCTCCACCCCTCACCCAATGTTGAGAAAATGAAGGGTGTGCTATTTTCTTCAGCACCCAACTTTCATTCACCTTCAAAGCCAAGACTGAGGAAGGGCACGGGGGTTTGCCTAGATAATTTTGTCCAGGATTGTACTGTAGGCCCAGGCCTTTTAATAATTATTGTATTAAGCCTGCCGTACACTACACGACTTAGCACACTGCAACCCAACTCGATCGTCGGTTCGCCAACAGTCGTGAGGTGTGCAAGAGTTTAAAGCCAGCCGTACACTACACGACTTAGCACACCGCAACCCAACTCGATCGTCGGTTCGCCAACAGTCATGAGGTGTGCAAGAGTTTAAGACTGCGTTTGGTAGTTTTAAGATCAGTTTTAAAGTCGCGACGACTTCAGTCAGGAAGAACGAACATGTTTGTTCTTCCCGACTGAAGTCGGCGTCGACTTAAAACTGGTCCCTAAAACTTTTCAGGTCGCAGTCGTAAACTCCATGGCACACTATACGACTGTGTTGGAGATCCGACGATCGAGTTTGCAAGTTTGCGGTTGTGCAAAGTCGTGTAGTGTATCGCTTGGCTTGAAGACTGCGTTTGGTAGTTTTTAAGATCAGTTTTAAGTCGTGCGCCGACTTCAGTCTGGGAAGAACGAACAGTGTTTGGTTCTTCCCGACTGAAGTCGGCGCGGACTTAAAACTGGTTACCTTTACCTCGCAATTATGTTTTAGATAGGGTGACAACTTTCAGTCGGCAGTCTCGTAAACTCATGCACACTATAGAGGTTTTTTCACGGTGACGTTCCGGCAGGCGTTTCAATGTTGTGGCTCACCTTGGCACGATCACTGCTCATGCGCAAAAGACTGCATGATCTTAGTTACGATTTTTATACATTGGGCGCCTGGCCGTCAAAATAGAGAGACGCGCGAACGCAGTGACGTCAGTGAAAAACCTCTATACGACTGTTGGAGATCCGACGATCGAGATGAGTTGCGGTGTTCAAAGTCGTATAGTGTACGGCTGGCTTTAGTAGTAGCCTACGCTTTTAGTAACACAATATTGGGAGTAGCCTACAATATACTGTATGGTGTAGCGGCAAGAATACGTTAGGCTAGGGAATGAAGAGTTTTAAACATCTTGCAGACGTTGAACATTTCCGCCTGTCTTTGTTACCTCGGTACATGAAACTGTCACACAAAAACAATTTTTCTATTCAGCATAGTCTAATCACTCATTTTACACAACTCAAAAGTGACCGAAGTTTCAAATCCATACCATTTTGGCAGGTTTTGACAGTATAGTTCCCACGTGTGACTGCCACAATCTAACTGTTGGCGAAAAAGGCCGATTAATACCACTTCCACAATCGTGTTCATGAGAGATTTGAACTTTCGCAACAACCACGTTTGTTATATGATTAGTGTAGTCGTGAGGGTTCGCAATAACGGGCACCCTCAGACTCTAGATATTAAAAAAATTATAATTTATTTTCGGATACTGATTCATTTGAATAAGGAACGTATTGGGCGTTTAGTCGTTATTTTTTGTAATTATTTTTTTAGGTATGTCATTTAAAGTGGAAGGGTCGAATCGTACTCTTCATCACATGCAAAAGTGCGACAAGATATAGAGGGGGTACTCCTTTTTTGGGTTTCTTCCCAAGAAGAGTGGACAGGGAATACGAGGGAGCTGCACTTCTGGGTCTGAATATCAACTTTACTGCAGAATTTAGAACTACTAGTCTACAAAATGGCTCCCAGACAACTTCCCCTCCCTATTTTGACTAAAAACTACTACTGTCCCTTGAAAGGTGTGTGTATTTGTTTATTTGGGGGAGGCCTATAAGGGGAAGGAGTGTGTCTCTCCCCCAGTTAGGATTTTTTTTTATTCTGATGATGCCTACATGAAAAATGGTGGAATTTGACCCACACACTGAATTGGTCTAATGTTTTCAGACTTTTTAGTGCACTGAATTTGACAGGAAGATACGGTAGCTTACTTATTGCCACTTATTAAATTGTCCTTAACACAAATGTATTGCTCAGGAAACAAATACAAGGAATAAGGTCATTTCATTGTTTCATGTAAGGCCAAAGTCCTACGCCAGTCTTGCAGTGAGTTGAAAATTAGGCTATATAGTGGTGTACCTACGAAAGTTGGCCCCCAATAAGGGTGGCATCTTAGAGGAAGTGTCTTAGTAGTGGGGTGTCCCCCTTCCTTTAAAGAAATGTTTGTTCATGTGGGTTGGTGGTTTAGGTGCAAATGGTGCTAGTTTGGCAAATTTTTGAACTGGTTCTATCAGCTTCTCTCACACAGTTGTCAATAAGTGGAATAGTCTGCTTGAGTAGGTGGTTAACTCAACATCAGTGCACTGCTCTAAGGTTAACATGGTCCATGACTGTGGTAGAATCTAGTTGTACTGGGCTTGTTTGGTGTTGGTTGGTTAGTTGTTTTTAGTTAAGGGGGTATGGATTTCAGGGCATCTTGGGACTTAGCCCTCCTTTGCCCTTTAACCTGTTATGTTATGT
Organism: Holothuria leucospilota; assembly: GCA_029531755.1. NCBI lineage: Eukaryota > Metazoa > Echinodermata > Holothuroidea > Aspidochirotida > Holothuriidae > Holothuria > Holothuria leucospilota. The sequence continues at coordinate 1,269 of JAIZAY010001751.1, read as the reverse complement.
CATGTTATGTTATGCTATGTTAGCGACGCCGCCAGTGATTGGGGAGCACCACGGATAATGATGTCGTCACCTACCCAGATAAACCTGGAAGTTGTTTTTGTGTGTGAGTGCATTAACCTATCACAGTGGGCGAAACGAAACCGCGAAACAAACGTGTTTCGCACTTGTTTCGTGTTATTGCTGGTGCATCCGGCTGTTCAGAAATAACTTTCTAGCTGGCCTTACAGTTGCTCGTCGTCGGTAGTCTGGATGGTAGCCTTCTCCAACAAGAACCAATTAGCCTTGGAGGCAGGAGTGTTCAATCCCTTTCAAGCTATTTGTAATATACTGAAACACTTATCCTAAAATATTGCAGGAGCGAAAAGTATCTCGACTGCCTCGCAGTCAAATTATTGGGGGCCCGCCACCTTGCCCCTAGCTTCTTAAGCGTATGCAGGTTTGTTATACATAACATTGGAAACTGTTTCAGGAGATTAGTCTAGCCTTATGAAGCTGTTTCTAATACAGAAGATTGGCTGTTAGCAAGGGCGGATCTAGGGTCTTGTCTGAGGTGGGGTCCAACATAAAAAAGGGCACATTCGTTGTTTTTTAATTTTGGTTCCCATAAACGTCAGCGATTATACAATTTACCGCATATTGACAAAGAAAGAATAAACTAAGAGACATGTAAAAACTGGAATCAAAACCTGGAGTCTAAAGAATGTAAACGGGGAATTTGCAAAGCGGGCGAAGCGCGCGAAATTTTTTGGGTAAGCCTACACTTATAAGAATTTGTACTAATTTAAAGAACAATTGTCCGGACAGTTGGGCCCTATCGGGCATAACTTAATTGTACTTCCTACCCTCCGTCGAGTCCACTAGAGCCGGTATCCGTACGACAGACACAAGTGAACTTTTAACCAGGTTTAAGGCGAAATGCGATTCAATTCAAAGACATTTAACGTAAATCCTGTATTTCTACTTATTAACTTGAAACAGGTGGAAAGGGTTTTTGTACTATAATTTATCTACATGTATAACGGCAACTGAGGAAGAGTGGACAAAGCGTACCGAAAATTTTGGTTTTTATCCCAGAAAATTACCCTTATGAACAATGGAAAGCCAAAATAAGGTAAAGCGACCATGAGTAGCGGCAGTAACGTTTCCCAACAGGGGGACGGTCCGATGTCAGCTGCCCTCAAGTTTTTCCGACATTCCCTTATTTTCGAGGGGATTGATGAGTAGGGCTAACAATGGAGAAGGGCCTCATTATCCCATGCGCATTGCAGG
>JAIZAY010001776.1:0-13201 GCA_029531755.1 Holothuria leucospilota | reverse complement strand
AAAGGGGTTTTTTCCCATAATAAAGGTCCCCCCTGGGAGGGGTCTAAGGGGAGGGGGTTCCCCCTCCCCTTTGAGAAATTTTTCCTAATTTAAGGTTTCTTAGATGCAAAATGGTGCTATCTTTGGGATGCTTTTGGAGCTGATGATATATAGCTGGAAAAATGTCCATAATTTAGTGAATTCTAATTTTTGGGTAGGTGAAAAAGGAGAGTATGTTGTCTAAGAGAAGAATACGTTGTCAACAAACATCCTGAAGACTCCCTTTTGGTTACTTTACCGCCTTCTATTGGCAATGTTTTTATCCAAAAATACTTGCGTGGAGTCCACAGAAACATTGTTGGAATATAACGAAATTTTTCCTCCCTTTCATTGTGCATTATAAAAAGGCATCTAAGGCTGGCAGATACCTGTATAGGGCCTTCCGGAAGCTCTAGATAAAGTACATAAAATGGAGCAACGACATAATGCTTATTACGTGACATCCAAATGATAATATAGAGTAGAGCACTTTACAACTATCGTATTTTTACTAATTTTGAACGAAAATCCAGATGAACAGCTTCCAGCAATGGAGAACGGGCGGGAGGGAGACTATTGGTGCAAGAAGGTGATATTAGACCTCCCTGATAGGTATAGCAAAAGGGGTGAAGGACTAAGAAGGCGTTTTCAGAATTCTTTTTTTTTTTTTTTGTAAGTGTATTAAAGATCATCATCTATCAAGGGCGTAACCAGGAATTTGTCAAGGGGGCGAACCCCATAGACAGATTTTCATCGCTTTGCGCCACCATGGGTTGGCGCAAAGCGCAAGAAAATTTTGGCCCAAAGTGCCTCCCAGATCGCTGGAAATGGCACTTCCCAAGCCTATTTTACAGCATATAAATAGGAGAAACACTAGCAATATTGAAAAAAAAAAACATTAAAAAAAACCCCAAAATATGCTCAAGGGGGCGGATGCCCCCTCCACCCCCTTGGCTACGTGTCTGCCATCTATACCTATAATGGCTGCGCGCAAAGCGCTCGGTAAAATTTTCTGGAAAATATATAACGGCATAATTTCAACTTTCCAAATCATGCTTCAACAACTTAGATTGAAAGATCGCAAATTGATCCTATAGGCCCCTACAGATGTTGTGATTATAGTTCCATGTATTATTATGTTAATAATGGTCATAAGATGGAGTGCAAACCGTAAAGCATGCGCGCAAAGCGCGCGAAATTTTTCATTAAATGAGATTTCCATGACAAAACCTGCATTCAGAATCTGCATCGAGACACTTTCAATTGCCCAACAAACCTACATGCCACTCAAAAAGCCAGTCTTTTACCTGTTAATTCGTGAACAGCTTTCAACTTTTGCTGCTGTGCTTCTCCGGGAGTTGCTATCAGAAGATATTGATAATAAGAACACAGAGGTAAGGTTAAAAGCGCGCGGAGCGCGCGAAATTTTTGATAGTGTGCGAAGGATTTGCGAAAATTCTGATAGTTTGAGAAACATTTGTGACAGAAAATGATTAAATAGATCTATCACTCGGTTGAAGTACACCTCACCCTACCCCCTACAGAAATCTATAGCTTAATCGCCTTTTGGGATCATTTTAAAATTTTCAAAAAATTTTCATTGGGGGGCACGCGCCCCCCCCCATGCCCCCCCCGTGCCGGCGCCACTGAGCATGGTCATTGACTTTTTGAGCATCAGGAGCATGAATAAAAAACTTGTGATCCGCCACCCCCGCCCCTTGTCACTTACCAATATATGAGATAGATCCGCTGTCTTTCCAAAACCTCACAATCGGCTCAGGTGGTGTCAATTTCAACCTTTTTTTGACAGCATAATCTCCCAACCCAATCACTACCAAAATACATCTAACAAAGGATTCACTGCCCTCTCGTAACAGGGTCAAAAATCAACCCAAACAAAGTTTTTAGGGACTACATGTAGAGGGTTCACCTCCGAGCCAAAGTGCAATTTTATGGAATGGCGGAGCGCCCCCTTAAGGTGACGCTCCACCATTAATTGTTGCTATTGACTTACACACTATACACACCTTCTTACTCGGTCTCTCATTCCTTGTCAAAGTTTTCAACACTAGCTTGTGGCCCATCAATGCGAAGCTCACGTGTTGCTTGTTACTGGCACATAAAAATTCCCGTAGCATGACCATTGACTTTCCGAGCTACAGGCGTATGAATACAAAACAAGTGACCTCCCCCCCCGTCACCCCCAAAATTAAGATAGGTCCGCTTCTTGTATTCATACGCCGGGAGCTCGGAAAGTAAAAGGTTCGTGTAGGGGAATTTTTTTAAAGGTTCCGGAAAAGCAAACCTCCTGGAGAGGGTAAAGGAAAGGGGGTTAGTGTTAAAAAACTTTGACAAGGAATAAAGGGAGACCCAATAAGAAGGGTTGTTTAGTGTGTAAGTCAATAGCAAAAAATTAATGGGGGGAAGCGTAAATTTAAAGGGGGGGGCGCTCCGCATTCCATAAAAAGGCACTTTGGCTCGGGGGGAAACCCCTTTACAGGGGTTAGCCCCTTTAAAAAACTTTTTTTGGGGGTTGATTTTTGACCCCGGGTTACGTTTTGAGGGGGCAGTAAAACCCTTTGTTAGATGAGGTAGTGATTGGGTTGGGAGATTATGCTGTAAAAAAAAAAGGTTAAAATTAAAACCCCCTTTGGAAGACCGATTGTCAAAGGTTTTGGGAAAAAAAAAGGGGATCTAAAAATATTTTTTTTTAAAAGTAAAAAAGGGGGCGGGGGGTGGGGGGGAATCAAAGTTTTTTTTTCATCCCTCCTATGCTAAAAAAGTCAATGCCTGTTCAGTGGGCCGGCAGGGGGGGGGCGGGGGGGGGGGGCGCGGGGCCCCCCAATAAAAATTTTTTTGGGAAAATTTTTAAAAAAAATGACCCAAAAGGCGATTAAGTTTAAAAGATTTTGTAGGGGGTGGGGGTGAGGGTCCCTTAAAACCGAGGGATAATCTATTTAATCTTTTTCTGTCACAAATTTTTCTAAAAACTACAGTTTTTTCCCCAAATCCTTGCAAAACTTAAAAAATTTGGGGCGCCCCCGCGCGCTTTTAACCTTCCCTCTGTGTTCTTTTTATAATATCTTCGAAAAAAAAATTCCAACCGGGGGAACCCAACAGCAGAAAAAGGTTGAAAGGGGTCCAAATTTAACTTTTTAAAAAAAGGGACTGGTTTTTGAGGGGCAGTGGGTTTTTTGGGCAATTGAAAGTGTCTCGATGCAATTCTGAATGCAGGTTTTGTCATGGAAATCTCTTTTAAAATAAAATTTTTCCCGGGGCGTTTTTGGGGCGCAGGTTTTAGGGTTTTTGCACTCCCTTAAAACCATTATTAAACATAAAAATTTACAGGGCCCCCTATAATCACAACATCTGTGGGGGCCTATAGGAAAATTTGCGATCTTTCAATCAAGTTTTTGGAAGCATGATTTGGAAAAGGGTAAAAATTATGCCGTTATAAAATTTGCCAGAAAATTTTTCCCCCGAGCGCTTTGCGCCCCAGCCATTATAGGTATAGAGGGCAGACACGTACCCCAAGGGGGGGGTGGAGGGGGCTTTGCCCCCTTGAGCATTTTTGGGGTTTTTTTTTTAATGTTTTTTTTTTCAAATTGTGGGGTTTCCCCTATTTATATGCTGAAAAAATAGGTTGGGAAAGTGCCATTTCCAGCGATCTGGGAGGCATTTTGGGGCCCAAAAAATTTTTCTTGCGCTTTGCGCCACCCGGGGTGGCCCCAAAGCGATAAAAATCTGTCTTTTGGGTTTTTTTTCCCCCCCCTTGAAAAATTTCCCTTTGTTACCCCCTTGATAGATGAGATCTTTAATACATTTAAACAAAAAAAAAAAAAAAATTTCCGGGGAAAAACCCCCCCTTTTTCCTTAAAGGGCCCTTTTCCCCCCTTTTTGCCAAATACCTATAAAGGGAGGTCTAAATAAACCTTCTTGCCCCAATAGTCCCCTCCCGCCGTTCTAAAATTGGGGGGAAGCTGTTTTTTCTGGATTTTTAAAAATTTAAAGAAAAAAATAGGGGAAAATTTGAAAAGTCCCTTCTACTCTTAAATATTTCTTTGGAGGGTCACGTAATAACCCTTTATTTTGGGTTGCTCCTTTTTTATGTACTTTTTTTTTAGAGTTTGGGAAAAGGCCCCTATACAGGTACTCCAGCCTTAAGCCTTTTTAAATTTCAAAATAAAAGGGGAAAAAGGGGAAAAAATTTTCCCCGTTATATTCCAACAATGTTTCTGTGGACTCCACGCAAGAAATTTTTGGAAAAAAAACATTCCCAAAATTTTAGGGGGCGGAAAAGTACCCAAAAGGGGAGTTTTAGGAGGTTTTTGACAACGTATTCTTCTCTTAGAAAAACATGCCCCTCTTTTTCACCTCCCCAAAAAATTTAAAAATTCACTAGTTTTGGAATTTTCCAAAAATATCACCCAGCCCCAAAAAAATTTTCCCAAAAAGAAAAGCACCATTTTGCATAAAAAGGGAAAATTTTTAAAAAATGAAAAAAATTTTCTCAAAGAGGGGGGGGGAAAACCCCCCCCTTTTATTTGTTTTTGGAAAACCCCCCCCCAGGACGGCCCCCTTTTAAATGTAGTGACAAAAAAAAGTCTCATGATGTATTCAAAGGGGCAGGCCCATAAAAAAAAACAAATATTTAAGGGGTCCCCCACCAGTTGGAAAAAAACCCATTAACCCCAAGTCGGAAAATTTTAAAATTTCACAAAAAATTCCAAAATTTTCCCCCCGCCATACAGGAGGGATCAGCCCCAAAAATATCTTTAAAGATGCACCATTTTCCCATCTAAAGCAACCTTTTAAAAAAACCAAAAATTCCAAAGGGGGGGGAAACCCCCCCCTCCCCCGGGGGCAAAGACCCCCCCAGGAGGGGTTTTTTAGCTTATTTCCCGGGGTACCCCGACGGGGGGAGGACCCCCCCACTGTAAATACGAACTTTGGGGGGACAGGGGAAAAAAAACGAAATTTTGGCAAAATTGGGAGGTAAACCTGAAGTGCCACCCCCGGAAATCATCTGTTGTGCCCCCCCCCCCCCAACCCCCCAAAAGCCTGGGGGCCATTTGCCCACCTTTTTTTTTTTTTTTTCCCAAAAATTCTTATGGGGCCGTAACAACCAACTCGGGGGAGTTTTGTAGAGGGTCAATTGCTGCTTTTAAAAACTTTGCCCAAAGGGGAACGAGGGGAAAAGCGTAACAAAAAGGGCCCCCGTTTAGTGTGTAAGTGGCCCAAAAATTTCCCAATTTGCTCCATGAGTAATAAAAAAGGAATGGTAAGGGGTTTCGTTGAAACCCTTTTAAATCTGCTTGCAGGAAATTTTAAATTTAAAAGGGGTGGGGGGACTTCAAGTTTTACAAATGCCGAGTATGACGGCCTATGGAAGAGTGTATAATAAAGTGTCTTCAACCCGGCGAGGCGCCCCCATAGCCTATCGCTCTCCACCTCCCTCCCTAATTGATACGCACTTGAATGCAAAATACTCCGTCAGGTTAAAGATACCAATCACAGAACAGCCGGCAAGCTGACCGTCAGTAGATATTAAAATTACCATATCATTAAGGTAAGGATTTTGCAAAGAAGTCGTAGCATTTATTTAAACTTCAGAAAGCGCGTACGTGTACCAGCAATCATTCTTCCATTGATTCGCGTGTACTTGATTTTGGTCCGTATGAAAAAGTTGTAGCATGTTAAAGTCACAAGTAAGTAAAGCTCGAACTCTACAGCGCCCGAAGGGCGCCGAAAATGTCGTGTTCGAGTTGGAGATTTTGTGCCCTTGAGACCAAGCTAGGAAGTCAGAAAGCCAGGGGACTGATGGTCTTTGGGACCGTCAGTAGTGAAATCAGATGGGGGTTATAGGTGCCATGTATGTCTCTCGTCGAGGACGGATCCCCGCAAGGTCGTTTAAATTTCCCAGTGTAGTCGGGAAACGTTAAAATATGAAGTAGTCCACAATAGCCAATCGCCCCTTGTGGTTTACTTGACATTTTGATTTAAATGAGGGCAAATTTTGAATTTTACTCTCCACGACCCTTACGGCACTCCGTCTCCCTTGCCGTAGCTTCAGGCTGCAGTCCTACATAGACTGTTTGGACCCCTGTCGCGCAAATTCTGGCGCTATCCTCGACCAGCGTCGGGATTACACATTTTATCGTACCTACTAGGACTATCCCGACTACATGTTTACAGAAGAAATTGGAAAATTTTGCGACCGGCAAAGACCACGGCTCCTGAGCTTTTCCATGCCCCTTCCCCACCCCTATTGATGTCATTTATAGGGCAGACTCCTAAGAAACGTTCATTACAAGCCATGCTATAAACATGAATAGCGTAACATTCAAGCATGCTGAAACAAATTTTGGGGGCGTGTTTCAGGCAATTTAAAGTACGGTACCAATATTTAAGGATGCAAGTGAAAAGGGGTGCTCGCTCCGAGCTCCCGACCCCCCTAACACCCGTCACTTCTAATTGTATATCACACAACTTAATACCGTAGATTATAAATATTAATTATAATGCGCTGGATTATCAGCATTGTCGTGGCGTAGTCGGTAAGGCGCTCGACTCCGACTGTTTAGTACGTGAGTTCAAGGCCTCCCGGAGACTGGGCAGTATGTTTTTCTCGTTTTGTGGTTTTTGTGTCGTGGAACTGTCGAAGTTTTTTCAAGATGCGAGCTAAATCTGCGGACGCCTCCGTACAAACTGAGTTTTGAAAATGGCGAAGTCGTAATGTTTTCGGAATTTTAAAAGAAAATGTGTGAGGGGATCCTGCTAAAGATTTACTTGTGTTCAGGAATTACCAACCGTCTATACGACGTGACTTTTCAAATATGATAGTGAGAAGGAAATTTTTCATGCTTTATTGTCTGGGCGTGGTTATACGACTAAAGCATATAGCAGTTCTGCGACAATCGTTGACTGTATTGCCTGTACTCATGAATTGGAGGATAACAAGGTCGTTATGTGTTGGGAAAGTACGGGGCACAGGTTATCTCCGGTCGTTATTAGACTATAAAGATATCCAGAAGCATTTAACGGAATACGACCAGACCGGTTTGAGACTTATGTGGACATTACTTCTCCTTACCCCTTGCGGGAGGAAATTCGTTGATTAGAATAAGGGTCAGGCCCGGAACTTGTTTAAAGTGGGAGGAAAAGGACATGATGCTAAGCTGTCAGCAGGGTGAAATGTTTCGATGTCAAAGTTCTTGGTTATCTGCGAAAGAGTGAAACTCAGAATGGAATATGTACTGTTTGGGATTGCAAACCGGACACAGCTACAGGGAATGTCCTAGTTCGTTGCAAAGTGATTAAAGACCCCCATGAAAAGGGTAGCTAGTTACTAGCAGGACCCCAAAGTTGAACGGACAAAAGGTGCCAAATGATACCAGTTGGTGAGGATAGGACTCTTCTGCCAACCTCAGCTCTAGTGAAGGTAATACGGCAAGGACCGTCATGAATACCAAAACCTTACGCGAAATGGGAAGTTTCATTTCCCACGTTACCGCAAGTGAAGAGGTGGACACGATAATGGACACACAAGGTCACATGAATTTCCGAGATGAAGCCTCTCAGATTGGTAGTGACCAGAAAGCCGACTCAAATCAGGAAAGATTTATTGGACTCCAAGGAGAACCGAGAAGAACAAAAACCCCCCCCAGTTCATGCCATCTCAGCCTCAGGGCGGACGCCGGGATCGAGCGAGTTACAAAAGCCGAAATGGAACCACGCTCCCTCCCAGCCAGAGACAGGTGACGCAAGTGACTCAAGGTGAATAAAACAAACCCTCCAGCTCGTGCCCAGTTTCAGTCAAAGTGAACGAAATCATGTCGGATGTTAAGGACGAGAGGTAAGAGCTAAAAGGAAGGAGTGCCTCCCTCCAACCCAAGAAGGGACGTTCCAGTTCTCGATACGGTGTCCTCTCGAAGGGCTTTGGAGACATCAAAATGACACAATATTCATAGAGGAGGACACCATGGCATTCGTGTTGTGCTAAAGGATGTACAAGACCTTTCAAGTTATAAATGAACATGATTAACCACTGCCGAGGACACCAAAAGAAAGCCTCATCTATCCTTGTGTTCTTAAGAAGTCATGTGAAACACTTTTGGCCTCTCCCAGTGACTGGATAGTACAACATTGCTCCGAACCACCCAGAGTTTGTTAAAGAACACGAAGTAGAATTTGTTCGACAGGTACTTTCTAAACGCTAATGGATCTGTTATCTAATTTTTCTTACTTCTAATGGTCATGCACACAATTAAACTAAATGTGATTCGTATTCAAGTGAATAGGCTTACGAGACAATATGAAGTGTTCCAAAATAATACAATGGAGCAAGCTTTCAGTGTCGACATCCTTTCTTGCAGGAAATTTCCTGTCGTCTCTAGTGACTACAAGCATTCAAGGATAATTGGGGTGGACAGGTTCTTTATCGCGAGTTGTCAGTAACCTTTCCGGGGGTGTGCATGCTTTTAGTAATAGATTCCTTTTGTGTATCCGATGTTAAACGTGATGTTAACGGTCGTTGTTATATCTGTACTCTGCGTGGTTAAAACTTTTCTTTTAAAATTGCAATGTTCACGCACCAAATGTTCAATGAAAGGAAGTTTATCTTAATGATTTGTACTTTTATGTGAGGGGTAGTGACACCTATATAGGAGGGGATTTTCAATTGTGTCTTGGATGCCTCTGACGGGTAACCATTTTCTAACAGCACTTCTATTTATCGGAAGGCTGTGATCAATAAGGAGCATTTCCACTTTCAACTTAAAGGATGCTAGTAGTGCTTACATGCTTTCCATGGTTAATATCGGTTTATGTCGAAACTCTGGTCAAAGTTCCCAGAATTGCCAGAAATTTCTATAGCAAATGCCTTACTGCCATCAAAGCCCAATACTGTTGAAAGCCCTTTTTTCTGACCACATTCCTGTTACTCCACCATGAAACTTCTTGTAATTGTGTTCAAGAAAAGGAGCTATTGGAAATATAATGTTCTTTAAGTTTAGTGAACAGTTTATTTTGTAAAGATTTTTGGTTTCACTATGATAAGTGGGTCGTCTTTACAAAACCTGCCTTCAGGTCTATTGTGAATGGTGGGAGGGAACATAAAGTGCGTATAAAGAAAAAAACAAGGGCCTTTTTTCATCAAACATGGCGCTTCGAATTGCCAGCGAAAAAAACGTAAGATGTACTTGAACGACAGGCAATTTTATCAACTCAAGCCCTGATGATATTGATAATTTGCTACGGTCTGAAGTGAAGGGGCCTTTATAAGATCTCGGTCTAAATCATTAGAGGATGGAGAAAAACCGTCCTCCTTTTCTTTAAGAGAAAGCCGGCCAAGGCTATGTCAAAAAATTATTCATTTGTCGCAACAATTCTGGTGACATCGTCAACGATGCAATTGGAAAATGATATTGCTTGGTTTTCCACAACTTTTACTGTAACCTCTTCTCTCGGGAATGACAATGTTGATCATAAAATGCCTCCTTCTTTTCTAAAAGAATTATCAAGTTTTTAACTTACAGTGGATCCAAGTGATCAGATGAACCTTGACTGTCCTATTTTCCTTAGATGAGGTTAAGGCTGCTCTTATGAATATGTCTAACAACAAATCCACGGGGTTAGATGGATCCCTTATGAAAGCTTACCGAAAATTTTTTGATATAATGGGCAATTATCCTGACTGATGGGATATGGTATTGTCTTCTGAGGGCACTCTTCTGAGTCACAACGCACTGCGTGTTATTCTTTGATCCCAAGAAAGGTGACCTCTTGAACCCAAATATTGGCGTCGATAAGGTTGCAGAATACAGGACTACAAGCTTCTCGCAAACGTGTTACAAAACTAGCTCTCAAGAAATGCGCTTGCTTGTAAACGTAATTCCCGACCTGTGCCGGCAAGTAGAACATTCATAGTAACATGTTTTCTGGTCAGAGAATTTATATGAAGTAATACACAGCTGAAACACAGTTCAATGTCGCCTGCTAGCAATGATCAGAAAAGGCTTTTGGTAAAGTTGACTGTGGATTCTTAATGAAAATTCTCAGCAGATTTAGCCGGTGACACTTATCAAGTGGATTTTCTATCGTACTACAATATACAAAGCCCGTTTGTTAATCAACGGAAGGCTCTCAGATCCTGTTCGAATTGCTCGTGGGGTGAGACAGGGCTGTCCGCTGTCCCCCCTTCTTTATGTTTTGTTTATCGAGCCTATTGCTCGTTACATTAACTTTAGCAAGACCATTCGTGGCTTCATGATTCCTGGGAGTAACGGTAGGCATATTAAGTTCATTCAGTACGCCGATGATGCTACCTGTATTGCCACAAGTGTAATTGATGTGTTAAACTTTTTCAATGTTTTTACTCTGTTTCAAAAAGCAACTGGTGCGTCCATTAATATGCATAAGTCTTGTGGTTTGAAGCTTGGTACAATGGTATCCCAGAACATACCCCTCGATATTTCGTGGAGCACCACGTCTATTAAAATCACTGGTGTTTTATTCGGGTCAGATAGTGCTGTTAAATCCACTTGGGATGGCATTGTTCGATCTGCCACTAAAGTCCTTGACTTATGGAAACGAAGACATTTATCCCTCATTGGTAAAGTGTCGGTGGTTAACACTATTGTCTTTCCTAAATTCTATTTTGTGGCACCAGTGTATCCAATTTTGGATTGTGCCATCAATGAGACTTACAAAGCTGTATTTTCTTTTATCTGGGGTGAAAACAAGCCTAATCTTGTTGCCAGGAAAGTTGTGGTGTTAGAAAAAGACATGGGCGGACTAGGGTTAGACGATTTTAAGATTAAGATGAACGCTTTGTTTGTGAAACCTTTTTTCTCTTTGTTGCAAACTGACGGGGAAACCCCTTTGAGTCTCACCCTTGCTCGCTACTACATGGCGAAACCTTTGCGTCGGTCTTTTCCTCAGATTTGGTCTAATGTTATACCAAACTCTGATTTTTGTCCTAAATCTTTGTTAACTGCTTGTCATATTATCAAAGATCTAGCTGATGTTAACTTTACCTTAATCATCTTGTACCAACAAAAATGTCGTTAACGGTTTACATAAAACTGATGTGTCTATATCTGTTATTAGACACAATCCAACCTTTCCTTGGAACCAAATTTGGCCTTTAGCCTTTAACTCCAGCCTTGATAACAAACTGAAAGATTTCCAATGGCGTTTATCACATAGAGTTCTGTTTACTGGTAGTAGAAGTAGGGATTGGGGTATCGACGATGGTATTTGCCCAATGATCAATTGTAATTGTATTGAATCTATTGAACATATCTTTTGGGATTGCCCAAAAGTTAGTGCAATTGTCCTATGGATTGAGTCGGTTTGCAAGAGTATGGTAAGTGATAACTTCCGCCTTAATGTTACCTATTTTCTTATGGGCTTTCCGCGGATCAAACTTCCTCAAATAGTATTTAATAGACTGTGGTATTTTTTGTGTATTTCAAAATTCATTATTTGGAAATGTAGATGTATTCATGTCTTTCAGTCCCGTTTGTATTCTAGTGAGGGAATTAAATCTTTAATCATTAAAGAAGTAAAGCAACGTATCAGAGCTGACAAAAGACGTTTTACCGATGCTAAATTTAATAAAGTATGGATCAAAAAGCGTTCTTTTGTTTCAATTTGTGGGGACAAGCTTTCTTTTAAGCTTTTCTAGTATAATGGATCAGGTTTATCTATTTTCTTTATTATATACAAGCCTGATGTTAAGAAGTAATTGTTCACTTCAACAAGCATAATCTAAGCTTAAGAGAGATTAAGAGTGATTTTATTCATGACAATTAACTATTTTATTTGGAATGGCCCCTGTATATACTTATTATTAATTTAAATTCATATGAACTCTCAGATTGCTTTTAATGTAAATCGAAAAGGGCCAGAGATTAATGTCTCAGGGGAATTCGAACTGTGAGTGGAGTGGACCATTGTATATACTTGTAAATAATTTAAGTTAACATGTAATAACAAAAGGGCCAGAGAGTAATGTCTCCTGGGAAATCGAACTGTGAGTGGAGTGGTCCATTGTATATACTTGTAAATAGTTTAAGTTAATATGAAATCTCAGATTGCTTTTATTGTAATAACAAAAGGGCAAGAGATTAAAGTCTCCTTACAAAATGAGAACTGTCGATTGATTTTAACAGTTTGTGGCATTTCACTTATTATTTTCATGAAATGTATTGTAAAATTTTAAATTATCATTTAGTACTAAATGTATATTATTGATGGTAATTAGATTTTTTCATTAAAAAAATAAATTGTCTCGCTTTTCCTGATGTAAAAATGATTTAAGCAGTTATTCAAAGAATTGGTTCTTCTTCTACGTCTTTTATTTTCTGGATAACTTCCTGTTTTAGCTTTTGCACTACTCTCGGCCATTCTTTCTAATTAGTTCTTTTATTAATACTAGCATTAATCAGACCAGTATTGACACTGTACAAATAGCAGTGTTAGCTCAAGAGAATTAATTTTTCGTGACAATTGGTAAGTATGTTTATGAATTTTCCCTTGAATGACATCTTATTCATGTAATTGCATTGATACGAAAGGTATCAATAAAGACAGGCTCCTGGCTACTTTAGTAGCGAGACCTGTCTTATTGATACAATTGCCTAGTTCCAAGCAATTTGTTCTAGAAAATTGGTGAATATTCATAATTACGTTGTAAAACTAAGTATATAATTTTCAGATCCCTTTTATTAAAAAAAAGGGAACAGTAATTAACTGTAAAAACTGTTAAATGTCATAAACTACGAAATGTACATAATTGATTAATGTAATTTTTCAAGAAATAAAGTTTCCTTAAAACCCACTTTTTACGTTTTTTTCTCTTTATATCTTCCTTTTTGTACTTTTATGATTCTCTCGTCCCCTTTTTCTTTTCTTATTGGCTTCGTTTGTTAATCATATCTTCGCAATTCCAATCAGTCCCCCTATGCATGTCACATTTCAAGTCGTACACCCCCCCCCCCCAATTTGGACGTTGCATTTTTTCGGTTGAATTGCTAATAGTTTTATGAATGTTTTTTCCCATTATAGATGAACCGATTCTATATTTCATGTATTTGCATTGATACGAAAGGTATCAATAAAACAGGGCTCCGGCTACTTTGTACCCGGGGAAACCTGTCCTTTATTGATTTCATTTCCC
>JAIZAY010001773.1:0-13214 GCA_029531755.1 Holothuria leucospilota | reverse complement strand
AGACGACCAAAGACCTTCATTGTATAGTGCACACAATGAACCTAGGTCAACTGAAAGCATGAAAATTTCCACACACATTCAGTCTTTTACGTGTTCCTCTCACTTATTTGCACTTTTTTGAATGATCATTTTTCTGTTACCCCAGCAAGAACAAGAAATTTTAGTCTGGGAGCAGTGTGTCCCAGGTGCATACTGTACCTCAAGTGTGTTTTAATACAGAGGTCCACAGAACCAACAAGAATGTTTAAAACCTATAACTGAAATCTTACCAACACTGAAAGATTTTAGTGGTTTCCCTGAAAATTTCACACTGATAGTGCACTCACACAGACGATAGCAAGGCCTACAGTATGTTGCAACAGAGTAACAAGTTTAATATACTGCCCAGTAGCCATGATATCTATGTGTAAGTTACGATCCTCTCAGCAGACAGTGAATCAAAATATCCATCCAAGTTCAGCAACTTTTTTGTTCCATAAAATTTACTGTGTGACTAAGGAACTTTGCTTACATCAGTATGCTAATGAGCCACAACATTACATCATTATGAAATGCTTTTAGAGGCAACTTGCAATGTGGTTGTAGCTATACAGGAACTATGAGTTAGAGATCAAATGTTTCGTGTGACATCACAATGTTACCCACACGACATTCTAATATCAACAAATATTTTAATTGCTAAGTACTATAAATGAAGTGACAAAGCTGATGATTTCATTTCAAATTTTGGATCTTTTCTGAGCCTGAGGTTTAAATTAAAGTAACAATAACAACTGCAATAACTTAATTGGAAAAGAGAAGTTATGTTTGTAAATTTATACTTTAGGTCCTTGCTTTGCTGCTTTGATGGGCAAAAGAAAATCAATTTTGACCAACTCTATGCTGGTGAAGACCCCGGATTTTCAATGAGTTGTTGCAAGGACTGTGTATACTATAGGGAGCTATCGGTTACAGGTTATGCACATGCCTTTTCTCAGGGTACATTTTGTGCACTATACGCCGAAGATATTCGGCATAGACGAAGGAAAATGCTTGGTGTAGCAGCAAGAAAATTCACTCGAGTTGGCGTACAATTTACCGCAGCGGCAAGAGGATTCACTCGAGTTGGCATATACTGTAACTTACCTAGCGACTATATATTTTGTACAGCAAGTAGTCGTAAGTCAAAACGGCAGAGCAAAATTTTCCGAACATTGTATCCACTTAATTAACAATGAGTCCCACACAAAATATCATTACTTCCTGCTAAACAGGAAAGAATGTGTGAAACTTTTTGCTTAAAGTATGATGAATGCTCATTGCACAGCAGGCCCTGTATGTTATGTAGGTTATGTGGGATAAATCATACCTTTGGTACATGGTTTTGCTGGCGTACGAACGATGACACCTTGGGGTATAAATTTTGGCACACCTTTGGTTTTGTTGGCGTA
Organism: Holothuria leucospilota; assembly: GCA_029531755.1. Classification (NCBI taxonomy): domain Eukaryota; kingdom Metazoa; phylum Echinodermata; class Holothuroidea; order Aspidochirotida; family Holothuriidae; genus Holothuria; species Holothuria leucospilota. The sequence continues at coordinate 11,784 of JAIZAY010001773.1, read as the reverse complement.
CGAACGCTGACACCTCGGCATAACTTCGGTGTGGGCTTTACATGGAGTGCACCCTGGGCCTTTTCTGAGGACTAGCAAGTTACAGTAGGCAGCATGGCTGATTATTAATTGTGTTATTCCCAGGCTGACCATGGCTGATTGTGAACTGTGTTAGTTAACCTCAGGCTGTGTGCCTATGGCATAGGCTATGCTGCTAAATGCTATTAATGTAGCCTAGCCCTGAATCCACAGTCTAGGCTACATGTAGAGTGTAGGTACCCTGTAGGCGTAGGGGTATGTAACATAACATAACATAACAGGTTAAAGGGCAAAGGAGGGCTAAGGCCCCATAAGATGCCCTTAAGTCCATACAACCTTAACTGAAAACAAACAACCAACCAACACCAAATGAGCCCAGCCCAATTAGATTCTACCACAGTTATGGATGAACTTGTCAATGTTAACCTTAAAGCAGTGCACTGATGTGGAGTTAACTACCCACTCAGGCAGACTATTCCACTCGTTAACAACTCTATGAGAGAAGCTGAACTTCCTAATGTCAAGCCTTGCAAAACACTTAACTAGCTTCTTACAATGGCTGAGAACCCGAGAATTACTTTGAACCTTTAAATAATTGCAAGATGACAAAGGATTCCTTTCAGAGAGAAATTCGTACACCTGAAGCATGTCCCCCCTAATCCTTCCCAACTCCAGGGTGGTACTGTAAGTCCAAGATGCTTAAGTCTTACATGATAAGGTAGGTGTTTCACCTCAGGTATAAGGCGAGTGGCTCTCCTCTGAACCTGCTCTAAAAGAAACTTGTCCTTTTCATAGAAGGGACTCCAAGCCTGGGCTGCATAGTTGAGGTGGGGTGTTGTATCCTGTGTTCAGGATGCTTCGGATTTAACCTGATTCAATGAATGAATAAGAGTACACATGTGATACGGTCTGCTTGTTTATTCCGCCATCTTTGATCACCCCCATTAGAGGTGGCGCCCTTTTCAATTGCATCCAATACACTACATCCCTCCTTTTTTTCAGAATGTTTAATCATCAAATCAATCAATGTACTAAAGGAATATGAACGAAGGTAAACTGGTTTACATGAATAAACGTTGCTGGATAAAATGTGGATACTGTAAAACTGCAAAGTAAACATTGTCTTGTATATCCCTTTTGATCTCTTACTAAAATGATAAAGTAGAACTAACATATTTACAATGTACTAGTTTCCTTGAGTAAAGCATAAGTTGAAATTACACCTACAACTCAAGTAACATAATCTTCTAAGTACCTGGGTGGGTGTTTTACTCTAGTAGGTCTATTCTGATTAAACTCGACAGTCTCTTGGGTTTTGTTATTGGTCTGTTCTTCCTGACCACCTCTCTCTCCCTCAGAGCTAGATGTGTCACTACCACCACTCTGATTGTACCTTTTCAAATGTGATGCATTTCTTTTGTACCTTACCCCTTGTGGAGATTGAACAGTCACCTGAGTGTTGTGCTTTTTCTACCACTTTGAATGGTTCTGGGTTAAACATTGGTGATAACTTATTCTCTTTGTCCTGTTGAACCAGGACTTTCTCTCCTACAGATATTTGATTCTCCTTAGTACTTCTCTTATTGTCACAATAATCTTTGTACTTTTGTTTCATTTCTGCATCTCTGTCAGACACTGAAATATTTTCTCTGACTTCACTTAACTCTGGTAATTTTGTACGGATCTTACGGTTGAACACAAGTTCAGACGGGCTCATTCCCGTTGTGCTATGAGGAGTAGACCGGTAAGCTAGTAAGAAGGTATTCAATTCACTTTTCCAATCTTTTTCCTTCTACCTGGGCAATTTTGAGAGCTTTAAGAAGTGTACGATTCTGCCTTTCCACTTCACCATTGGCTTGAGGCCAATATGGGGTGGTCTTTCTGTGGCCTATATCACAAGTTTTCAAATAAGATTCAAACTCAGCCGAAACAAAATTTTGGACCATTATCTGTTTTGATGGTCTCAGGATACCCGTATCTACTGAACATAACTTCAAGAGATTTTGATCAACTTTTCAGAAGTAGTTACTCTTAAAATATCAACTTCAAAGTACCTACTAAAATAATCCACTACTACAAACAAATATGAACCATCTGGCAATGGCCCCATCAAATCAGCTGCTAGGTGTGGCCATGGCATAGTGGGAAACGGAGTAGTCTGTATGGGGTCTGGGTTTGGACCTGAGCACAACAACTTGGCACCCATGACAAGTTTTGCATTTCTTTTCAATTTCTCTATCAACCCCCGGCCACCAAACTTTTGTACGTAGCCTCTGTTTGCTCTTTACAATCCCTGATGGCACTCGTGAGCTAATTCTACTACTTGACTGCGGAGCACTTTAGGGATAACTATTCTATTTCACCTAAGAACCAGTTTTCACACCACTGCCAGTTAACTACTAAAAATTTTTTAGTCACAGGGAATGTCTTACCATTTCCCTTCCTGTCCGCAATCTCTGACAATGGTCAATTCTGGATCCATGCCACTCTCATATTCGATCTTCTTAATTGGAATCGCTACAGGGTCAGCGTTTTGGGCAACTAACCTGATGTGCTCTTCCCCTATGTTCACTCTAGTCCCTACTTTTCCTGTAGTAAGCCTTGATAGTGCATCTGCTATGTTCTGTGTACCAGGTATATACTTAAACCTTAAAATTGTAAGACTGCAACCTCAATACCCACGCTCAATGCGTGCTGATGGTAGGGACCGCTGAGAGTAAATAAATTCTAACGGCTTATGGTCTGTTAGTAATTCAAACTCAGTGCCATACAAATAAATGTGGAATCTTTCACAGGCCCATACAAGACCCAAGGCCTCTTTTTCAGTTTGCGAATAACGTCGTTCTATGTCTGTTAGACTCCTACTAGCGTATGCAATGATGCGAGTTCACCCTTCTGCTCCTGCACTAAAATAGCGCCTAGCCCAACTGGACTTGCGTCACTGATCACCTGGGTTTTTGCATTTTTGTCAAAATATGCAAGCGTATCAGCATTCATGAGTGCATCTTTCAAACTTTGAAATGATCGCTCCTGCTCTACTCCCCAATTGAAATCTTCCCCCTTTTTGGTTAGCCTTCTCAAAGGCTCAGATTTTGTAGCCAAATCTGGTATAAATCTAGAACAAAACTGTACTAGGCCCAAAAAGCTTCGAATTTCTGAAGCCGTTGTGGGCTGCCTTGCATCCCTAATGGCCTCAACCTTTTCGTCACTTGGACAAATACCATTACCCGATAGCTTATGTCCCATGAATACCAGTTCACTCATGTTAAATTCACACTTCTGTTCATTCAAGGTCAAACCAGCCTCTTGGATTCTCTTTAGGACTTTTTCCAGTCTTTCATTGTGTTCCGTCAGGTCTTTGCCATGTACTATTATGTCATCTGATATGTTATGAGTACCTTCACATCCAGCCACAACCTGTTGAATGATGTGCTGGTATAACTCTGGTGCGGAACTAATACCAAACATAAGCCGTTTGTAGCGGTACAATCCTGTATGCGTAACAAATGTGGTTATTGAGCGTGACTCCTCTGCGAGCTCGATCTGGTGAAATCCCATGTTGAGGTCTAGCTTGCTATATATCGCACTGTCATTCATGTTTTGCAGGATCTCTTCAATCGTTGGAATTGGATATCGCTCACGAATAATGGCTTGGTTAGCTAATCTCATATCTACACATAGCCTTATATCTCCTGATGGTTTCGGTACAATTACCACTGGACTCACCCATGGCGTTGGACCTAAAACTTTCTCAATGATGTCCCGTTCTTCTAATTCTAGTAGTTTCCTTTCTAGTTTTACACGTAGACTGAATGGGATTCGCCTTACTTTCTGTGCGACAGGGGTGACCTCTGGGTCGATATTCAGCTTGGCTTTGTAGCCCTGTAGTTTGCCAATTCCACTGAAACACCCTGGAAATTTTGCGGTTATGTCTTCTTTCATTTTGAGTGAATTAACCCGTGGGCCTAATCGTAGAACTCCTAAAGCGATAGCTGTATTCTTTCCCAACAAAGACTCTGCTTTGCCATCAAGTACCAAAAATTCACTGTTAGTCTCTACCCCATTTACTTCCGAGATAGTCTTGAATTTCCCCAGTATGCTTAGTGGTTGTCTACTTCCGTATGGGTAGACTGATTTGTTTGTTTTTTCTGATTGGCATTTCACTTTCTTAGCCTTGAGGAACTCCCAAGTGTCTTTCCCAATTATGTTGCATGTGGCCACCTGAATCAATGAGCATTGAAATAGTTACACCGCCTACCGTAACGTTAACATGTCCACTTTCAGCCTGGTCTCCAAGAATGAAAATATAGTCAGCCTCGTTGTCCTCCACATTGTTGACATTGTTACTATTCGGCTGTGTAGTGCTACCTTCCCTTTGATATCGCTCTGGCTTTGTCTTACACATTTTTGCGAAGTGTCCCTTTAACTTGCATTTATTGCATGTTGCCTCTTTAGCTGGGCAGTTTGGATCCCTAGCTTAATATGGCCCTCATTTCCACAACGAAAACATGTTTTAATATTTTGGTTTGCTCTGAACCTGTGCCTATTTCGTGTGTTATCATTTTGCTTATTGCTTTGCCTATTCTCCCTTGGCCTTGTGCTTTTATGCTTACCCTGTCCTTCGTTTACTCTCTTCACTTCAGCTGTGGGGTTACCCGGGTTAGGCATAGCATTCTCCATTTGTCGTGCTTGAGTAGCAACAGCCTCCATTGACCTTGCAATCTGCTGTAAATTTGTTAGAGTTAGTGAAGATCCTTTAACGAGAAGCTTACGTCTTATTTCAGCCGACAGACATTTGTCGATTACCTGATCTCGTATTTGTTCAGACTGACGGTCCTCAAAACCACAGTTTTCTGCCTGCCTTTTCAGTCTGCCGACAAACTGGTCAATGGTCTCATTAGGTTCTTGTTTCATTTGTCGGAATACATGTCGTTCGTACGGTATATTTGCCTGTGGCTTAAAATAACTGTCTAGTGTCCTGATTACTTTCCTGTATTCATCTGCCGTGTCCGCTCCTCCACTAGGAACACCCGGATCAGTTAAAGTTTCATATATATCCTGAACTTCCAGTCCCGCGAAATGCAGTAGCAGTGCTTTTTTCTGTTTAGCATCGGTAACCCCCTTTCCTACAATGTAGTATTCAAACGCACGTTTCCACCGTGTCCATCGCGGTGCAAGACTAGTTACCTCACCATTCACGTCGAATTTTGCAATGTTTGAGTCCAAAGTGATTGCCATTTTCTCGTTTTTTTCAACTAATCGGCTTTTAAACGTTTACCTCGTCGCCAATGTTGTATCCTGTGTTCAGGATGCTTCGGATTTAACCTGATTCAATGAATGAATAAGAGTACACATGTGATACGGTCTGCTTGTTTATTCCGCCATCTTTGATCACCCCCATTAGAGGTGGCGCCCTTTTCAATTGCATCCAATACACTACATGGGGTCTTACCAACTGCTTATACAGATTTAGTACAACTTCTTTACTAAAACTTACTGAAATTCCTCTTGATCAATCCAAGCACCCTATTAGCCCTAGCAGCAACAGCTGCACACTGTCTAGATGGCTTTAAATCGCCTGTAACAACTACACCCAGATCCTTCTCAAAAGTCACATCACTCAGAATACTACCATTCATGTTATAATCATAGCTGAAATTTTTAGGACCAAAGTGAAGGACTGAAGAACAGAACCCTGTGGAATTCCACTTTAAAAATGGAACCTACTGCCTTTGTGCTTGGTGCTCAGAATAAGCAATGGAGTAGGGAAAACAAGCCAGTGAGCCACAACTGGAAAAAAGGCCGTGGTTGTCTCGACTTCAACCAATTGGTTGGAAACTGGGACGTTAAACCTCATCTAACTAACTCCACTTGTAACTTCTTTCCAAGAAGAGAAATTACCATTAACAACAGCTCTCTGAGATCTACCATTGAGCCATGAATTTATCCAGTCAGCACAAGTGCCCTTGATGCCTAACCTATGCAGTTTAACCATGAGTCAAAGGCTTTTTGAAAATCAAGGTAAATGACATCAACACTGTGACCAGAATCAAGAGATAAAGAAACATCCTCAAGAAAGCTTAGTAAATTAGTAACACAAGGTACTCGGTAAGAAACCATGCTGTGACAGATTGAGTAACCCATTATCTAAAAGATATTTAAGCAAACAATCCTTGATTACAGTAACACTGGTTAAACTGACTAGCCTATAATTGCAAGGCAAGCTCCGATCCCCCTTTTTGAAAATTGGAGTAACATTAGCAATCCAGCAGTCAGAAGGTACAAAGTTTGAATCCAGAAACTTCTGAAAAATAATGCAAAGAGGAACTGACAAAATCTCAGAGCATTCATGGAGGCAGGATGGATCCCACCAGGCCCAGGGGCCTTACTAGCTTTTAAACTCTTCAACTTATTACAAACCAACTCTTCGGAGAAGACAACATCACTAACTAAAAAAGAATTATAAGAACCCTTACAAGTCCCCAAAATAGATGATTCCTTGGTAAAAACAGATACAAAATAATCACTTAACAAATTAGCCATATCCAGATGATCACTAACTAGTGTGCCTTGATTACCTTGGAGAGGCCCAACACCCTCCTTAACCTTCTGCTTAGAACTGACATAGGTATGAAAAGATTTTGGATTTACCTTAACCTCCATGGCCAACTGCTTTTCAAACTTAGCTTTAGTGTCAATAACCAAATTTTTAACTAAGAGTTCCTGATTCTTGTATAGACAGCAAAGTCATCAGAATTCTTACTGAACCTACTGTATATTGATGCCAACATTTACGTTTCTTCCTGGCTGCTCTAAGTATCTCTTTAGAAATCCAAATTGGCCTATTTTTAACCACAGCTTTCTTGAGTGGGATACACAACTTTGTAGTGTCAGTAACTAATTATGAAAAACACTCCATGTTTCAGCAGGGCCTAAGTGAGACCAACGTGCAACCTAATCTATGGTAAGAAGCTCTTTAGCATGAGTAAAGTTAGATTTGCTGAAATCTAAAACAGTTTTGTCACTAATTTGAAGTTTGCTGAAACAAAGTAACTCAAAGCTAATGAGGTCATGGTCACTAGATCCTATCTTATCACCACTAGCTACATTTCTAACCATGTTTTCATCAGTACTAAGCACCAAATCCAGACAATTATCCTCACGAGTGGGAAACAGAACATGCTGGGTAAAGAAACCATCAGACACTGTCTCAAGAAAATCCTACCATGTCCTAGCCTTAGCTTGGCCTGTATAAGTATGACTTGGTATGCCTGGGATTGGCTAGGCTAGTGGACTTCCTAGCCACTACAGTAGTATAGCCTACTATAATTCAGTGCAGGTAGCCCAGGCCTAACTAGGATACTAACTGTTACTGTTAGTAACACTTAGCCTAACGTTAAGCCTACATAATAACATAGCATTGCCATTACTGAACCTGCCAACCTGGTAAAATGTCGGGTTCGAATAACTGAGGGCCAGAGTTACGAACAATTCTGACGGCTACTCGAACTCCTTTCAAGCTTTCCAATGTGTTGTTTACTGAAAACTGATAATTTCCACCGCGCTGGTACTATCTAGAGCTTAGTGACCTCGGTACACTCCGTGACCTCTCCTCTGTACATTGGTGTATCAAGCACAGAACTAGTTTAGCGAAACATATGCTACGTTCATAGAGGTGGCTCTGTACAAAAATTGATGTGTTACATAACATGTTCAACTCTTACCTAAACCCTGGGTCTAGCCTATAAAAGTTATTATCTTTCTTGCATCTTTACCAGTATACACCAAAATATTCAACGTTAGTTTCCTGCCCTAAAACGTTTGTTTCTTCCCAAGTAGTATATAGGAGGACCATAACGATTTTTAGGGGAGACTCGGAAGTTCGGAAACGGGGGGGGGGGGGGGGGGTTTAAAGCCCCCTCGATGGAATATTCTCCTAGAACTAGAATAACATTACGCTAATTTCGTGTATGTGATATTGTTGAGGTGGCGAAAAAGGGGGGAGATGAGCCCAGGAAAGCTCCCCCCTTGGATCCGAGCCTGGTTACTGGCACGCGGCGGATTCCGTACGTGTCATGATCAGTGACCTACGGGGACAATCTTGGGGAACGAATATTACAGGGGCAGATGGGATGTCTTTTTTGACGGAGCCCGGGTTCAACATGAAAAAGGACACATACGATACCGAAAATATAGTTAAGAACATATTGGTAAAATTAATTCACCAAGCTATAAATTAAGCATCTAATACTAGCCTAGAATACCGTGCACTCACACTCTAGATTTCTGTCGTGAAAGATCGACACCCGTTCATAGTACCTCAATGATGCAGAAGGTACTGCACTTCCAGGGCCGTGGCCATGTCGAAATCGATGGGGTTGGGAGCGGTAGTCCAGTCGCGTATCTAGGATAGATGGAAATCCAGCAGATACTTCCTTTGTCACCGGGCCCCGTGTAGGGTTGCCTTTGCCGCACTGAGAAAGGTTCTAACTAATGCGATAGCGACATTTATGTAAGGTGGCTTATATTAAATGGTAAAATTATTGGCAAAGCTTTGAGCTGATAAAATGTTTAGAATCCTTATCATGTACAAACAGGCCCGTAGCCAGGAATTCTGATGTAGGGGGCACTGGCACCGCAGGGGGCACCGAAATTTTGTAATCAGTATAGTTCCGCCATATGATTACAGAACTACAGGGGGTGATATCTCACGCTTACCACAGATAGCTTAAATGTATCGGTTTAAGTGTGCACAAACTCTCGAAGCGCGCAAAAATTCACTCATGCCATAGAAATGTCCCCCATTTGCAATACAGGGACGCGGAAAGTCTCCACAAGGGAACAAGACTATGATCACGATGATTTTTCTTCAGCTCCGCAAGCTCAGGTGAAGAGTTGATTACTTTTCAAACGGCGAGAGAACCAGGGACTGCCATTAGGCGGGCTAGCTGTGGCCCAGTCTGATATTGTTAGGATCCAGAGGGAAACCTAATTCAAACACTTTGGTAAGAAGTATGTTGTAATTCAAATATGGAGGTGGCTCTGTATCAGGGTCAAGTCTGGCAGGAAGCATAACACAGGAGAGACACGTGACGCACAACAAAATTAGTACCTAGAGTTTGCATTCCAGTTTGGAAGAGAGTGGTGATATGCTTTCAAATGTTAATGACATCATTTACATTCACCGGAAAACACCAAGAGTAACTTCACTTTTGAGAAGTACTACTATATTCAGTATAAGCATGTCATATTTTCATTATTTGACATTTACCAGTTTTGGCAACAATTTATTGTAACGTCGACCGTTACGGCTGCCCAAGCTTTTCCGACTTAACAAGTATGTGACAACATGTCAAAGACAAACATCGATTTATCGGTTGAAAATAGTCTACATCTTCTTACTCTCTCTTGTGGCTCTCTTCTTTACATAACATTATTATATACAGCATAGGAGCTAGGTTAACTTTGTCTTGGGAGTGCTTTCCTCGAGCAGTGACATACTCCCTAAGTTTCTCAGTAGACTAAAATAATGACATTAAAAAGTGAAATAATTTACAGAATTATTGTGCTGATCCATTTGGAACACCGGAGCGACTTCTTACTCCACAAGACTTCAAACACAAATGAACACGAAATGCAATTTATTGTTTCTCGGAGGAGCAACTTCTGACTCAGAAGCTCTAGTAATTACAACTTCGGAAAATTAACAACTTTGAAAAATTAACAACTTCGGAAAAGGGTATATTACGAGCTAGGGCAACAGCCAAACAGCAGCAGCCCAGATTTTCTGAAAACACGGGATTTTATTACAAATTCCTCCAGTAACGGAAACCCGTTCATCCCTGATTGGTTGAAGGGGTTACAACCTTGGTCAAACTAAGGCCTACTTTTGTGACATGAATGTTTTTGTGATTATCAGGGTTCTGGACACATGACCCCTGGTTACTGACCATGCGCCCATCACGACCCAAGCTTAGGTAATAAACGTTTACAACAAGTGAAAGGAAACTCCTGCAGAAGACCGCATGAGCTGTACTGAATAATACGCGTCCAGGGTCTAGACAAAACACCATAATATTCCTGGACTTTACAAAATAGATGGCGCTGTTTAGGAATCAAAACTAGGAGAGTATAATACATTTTCGCCACATCATGTTAATTACGCAAAATTCGTAGTTCAATTACCTGTGGAATGACAATACTGTTTGAAAAAAAAGTGGTTTGAATAAGACATGAGAGTAGTAATTTCCTGATCAGACGGAATGAATATTTGGTACATCATCACAATCACCGAGTATTCTTTATGTTTCTCTGTTGTGATTTTGGGGTATTGTGTTAACAAAATGCAGGTGAAGTTAAGTATTAAAAGCAAACACTATACTGTTTAACATTTGAAGTCATCACAGCCTGGAGGATTTGTCGATGCGAATAAGAAATTTACCAAGTTGAACACTGTTCCGATCAGATTAGAGCTATTCTCCTGTTATTGTGCCCATTCGCTAATTTGTCCCCGAACAAGTTCAAATCTAACTTTTCAACACGGTGGCTCTCAATTGGAAAGTACTGCCAGATTACTCAACCTGCTGTTTGCCATGAAATTCCTGACGAGAGTTTTGATGAGTTTTAGAGTTGAAAACTCCTTCCACATGCTGCGGAAGATACTGGTAGAACCAATGCAATCTTGGCAAGTCTGTAGAGCTCCTGGAAAGCCTCCTCAAATGGTTTTAAGTAAATGAAGAACTCCAACAATGATCCAACCATTTGACGACTCATTTAAATGGACTCTGTTAACGACTATTGTATGTCAAAAGTTGAGGCTGGCTGGAACTGGCTGTAACGTGGCCGACTAGGCTACTGCTGAGAAGGTTTCCAAAAGTTCTTCAAAATAGATGGCGTCATGCCAGATGTGCATGGAAACATGGTTTGAGCTCCATTCAAGAAAATAGATCACAACTTGCAAGGGTGACGGGCTGCAGAGATGGACTTGTTTGAAAAGGGCGATTTGTGGTGCTCAAATGTCACAGTTGGTCCATTTTGACCTATTGAACTAACCACAAGGTAAAACTGTACATTCCAAAATTTTCCACAAGGGGGCACCTGGGGTGGCATCGCTTTGTCGTGGGCCCCACTACGCCACTGTTTTGATCAGGGGCGGAGATTTCTTGTCACGGGTGGGGGTTGCATACTTGGCAAAGCGAGGGAGCGAAGCGAACATGCGCGCTTGGGCGGGGGGGGGGGTTGGGCTGGGCGCAAGGGCGGATCCAGGGGGGGGGCAACTAGGGACAACTGCCCCCCCCCCTATGACCAGTCTAGCGCCCCTCAATACAAGAAAAATGCGCCCCCTGCGTCCTAAAAGTTAAGTAAAAACTGTCCGAAAAGTAAAAAAAAAAAAAAAAAAAAAAGGTCCTCAGAATTTCGAACCGTATAGCTATATATAACTATGGCAATGGGAGTTGGTCTCCGAAATGTAGTCGGTCAAATTCAAGAGTATGCGGCCCCTGCATGATGTTGGCGCCCCCCTTTTCAAACTGCCCCCCTTCAGCTAAGGGCTGGATCCGCCCTTGGTTGGGCGTGGGAGTGGGTGTCCCCCCTCCCACGGTGTGAAGCATTTGTGTTTTTCAATGTGAAACGATGCGACTTGGTGCATACTTTATACCGTATTTTGTTAGCATAAGGAGACATATAATTATAAATTTTATGAACTATTTTTCCCAGCTTACTAAGGCAAAACGGTTGCCTCAGTAAGCTGGGATGGTCCATCAATAT
>JAIZAY010001775.1:0-13203 GCA_029531755.1 Holothuria leucospilota | reverse complement strand
CAGTGTTCTTCGTCTAATAAGACAAGTCTATATACTGAGCGTCAAAAGTATCTATCATTCTTTTCTTAAAACGTGTTTAATTTCGTTTTTTGCTTTTAGACCTCTGATTACCTCAAATGACCTCTGACATGTATAAAACAATACTAACCTTTCTCGTAACGTAAAAACCACATATGCTCCCTATAAAAGCATCAATTATTCCTTTCTCTTACGAGAAACACGAAAACGTCCCATTTAGCTAAATATCGTGTTTATAAGGTTATCATTGTTTTCTGTTTTCTTTGTTTACTCGTTATTATTTTATAAGTTTTATCTCCGATTTACTCAGATGACGTTTGCGCTCTACCAAATATAATAAGCATAATATACCAACCATAGTATCACCATATTTTAAGTATGATAAGTGCCCGTGCTCCTTTCGTTGGGATATCTTGTTCACAAGGTTGTCAGTTTTTGGCCTCTGGTGTCATGAAATAATGATTGACCTTAACCAAAACAATACGGTTATTTTTCGTGATACGATAAAATATTCTACCAAAATATGAAGAGTATCCATCATCACTATCTTGAAATATCGTGTTTACAAGGAAAACGTCACAAACATACATATGTACATACATACACACACATGTACAATCGCCTGCGTGACTGCATGAGACGCCCAAGGGAGTAGTTATTTCCGTAAAAGGAATGCATGTGGAATGGGTCAGTTATAAGTTTATTACTTAACAACAAAAATGTCTGTCGTTATCGCCATAGTAGAAAACTGAGTAATCATTGTCAGTTCGTGGAAGACAGTACGAACAGGAAGTAACATGATGAGTAGGGTCGAAGTATATCACCTATTCTCATTTCATAGATTCACGGGAAGAATACGAAATTGAAAGCTGCTCAGAGGCAATTGACGTTAGCCTGTTATGAACTAAACTAACGTTCCTGTTGTAACAGTGATCAGAAACTATTAAATGCAGTGTGATCAATGACAGCTTGTCCTCCCGGAAATGCATTTCCCGTCTGCCAAGACATTTTATACTCCTAACCCTGCATTGCTTGCAATCGTAGTAATGAATACAAACAATCATATGCGATTGAAATTCATATATACGATCACGGCATAGGCATGGTTTATCATATATCATGCGATAAGGTAAATGGGGATTTAGTGTGTGGTTTTCCAGTTCAGGGCTCCCTAGTTTAGTGTTTGTAGGTCACATGCAGTGCACGCAATGATCTATATGTATACACAAACTTAAAAGTTTCTAAGTACACCTCAACATATCTTTCTGTTCCGAAATACGTTTTGCCATAGTTCCATCAACTGGCCTACTACCCAACTCCGATAGGTGCACCAGTATTAGTAACCCGTGGTTTTTTTTTTTTTTTCGATTTCATTAGGGAGCCTCAGTCGATTCGTTAAGGTATGTAGTCCCTAACAGTTTACCTGTTTTTACATAAAACAGCTGCAATTTCTTCCACAGAAACCCACTTGAAATGTCCGGGGTTCTTCTCGCGCTGTAAACTTATTTCAGTCTCTCCCATTGTTCCTTTCAATTTAGCTAAATAGTACAAGCCCTTTTCACCTTACCAAGTAATTTAATTTTTAGGGTACATCCTTATGTAAAGGTAGAAAATTGGATCTCATATCGAATAGCCTTTGAAATGACCTCTTGTGTCTGTCGTACGGTGCGATAAGCGACTTGCAGACGGGAGTTTGGCTTTTTCGTCAGACAGACGGGTTTATTCGATACGATCTTTTTTGTTTTGGCCTACCAAAACGTTACCCACTCTTCCCATGTTTTGAAATTTCATGATTCAGATTCCCAGAAAAATAATCAACCAGTCCGCAACTTCCAGTATATACGGATCTTTTGAAAAACATGCCCTGCAATAGTATAGTAGAGTAAGATTTTCCTCAAATCCATTACTTACGACTTTCCCCCTGTTGACATCAGGGCTGTCGAACATGTTAAGGCTTCGGGTGCCCGGCCTCATGCTCGGCAAATCTTGGCGCACCCTGTTTTAAGTTGCTTCTGAACATCCATTATTTTGAGGTCCTATGGTTCAGCAGTTTGATGCAAAGTATTTGCCCGACAGTCAACCAAGCTTCCAGACAGAGGGGAAGGAGGCACTCCGAAGGCCACATTACCACCGTCGCCGTGGTCGTGGCCGTCATCGTCATCGTCATCACCATCGTCAACGTCATATTCATCGTCATCATCATTTTTATGGCGCCACAGACTACTTTTAAGAGCGCCTTACACAATTTTAAGAGGTTGAACAAAACGAATATGATGCAAGTAAAAATAAAAGGTGAGAAACAGAGAAGTTGAAACAAAACTTAATAAAGCTACAATAAGAAAACCAAAAAAGGAAAACAACAAATTAATTAAAAATGAAATTTAGACCTAAAAGATATGATTCAAAATAACGTATTACTAATTCAACATTTTTTTGAGGATCGGGCAGTTAAAGAAGGATTATTCCACAAGCGGGGAGAAAGGATCGCAAATCCTCTCTTACCATATGATTTGTTGGTTTTGACACTGTCAAGACGTCTACTTTTGGAATTACCTCTAGAGCGCAAATCGCTCTTCCCAGGAACATCAAAAGTTATGCAATTTTGCAATAAGCTGAGAAGTTACCTCTAGAAATTTTATAAATTAATAACAAAATTTTAAACTTGATACGTTGTTTCATTTTTAACTTGTGAAGTTTGTATAGACTTGGTAGGACATGATCATACTTGGAAGAACGAGTAACCAATTTAGCAGCGGAATTTTGAACGGACTGAAGGTTCTTCATATCACTTACAGGTAAACCAGCAAGAAGCCTATTACAATAATCAAATCGAGAAGTGACAAAAACATGTACAATCTTTTCCGTTGACGATAGATCAAGATGGGATCAGTTCTGAAAAAGACGTGGTACAAAGCAGACCTGCAAACATGACTAATGTGGTTGGTTCTACCACCAACGCTGTAAAAATAGGCACCTAGCAGATTTAGCAGATATGAATGAATGAATGAAGCCGTTTATTTCCAGCAAATCATAAGTTATAAACAGTACAAATCATACAATGTAAGAGATATATGCGGGAAAAGGAGAAAACAGAAGTTCAATACTAATAAATTGTTTCCCCTATAACAAAGGAATAATAAAAAAGAAGAAAAAAGGGATGAAATTATAATAAGTACATCACACACAGAGGCAAATAAATTAGTACTAATCACAATGATACTCCAAAGCAGGCTTTATCAAAGTAGGCTGTCTCCACCGAACTCAAATATACAAATAATATAATTAAAAGTTATTTTGAGTTAACAGTAATTGTTGTTTGTATATACTTTTAAATACATTCAAATTCTTACAATTTTTCAATCTGTCCTCGAGTGCGTTCCAAAGTTTGATTCCTGTAGTTGATATACAAAGTTGCTTTTTCCTTGTCCTTACATAATTTTGTTTAAGGTTAAATTTTCGTTTGATGATGTCCGACTCGCCTCCGTCGAGAGCACGTAGCCTCCCACCAGCTTTACGGAAGCCATAAGTAAACTGGATCACCTCAGTCTTGTTTTCATTAAGAAATGTGCAGACTGGACGTCGTCCACAACGGAATTTCCCTTATAAAGAAGCGTAGCTAGGATGAAATTTTTAGGGGGGGCCTAGGTACCAAATGGGGGTCACGGCACTAATCGTGGTCCTTAATTCTTACACACTTGATCAGGACACACACACAATTTCTGGGGGGGGGGAGGGGTTGTTTAGCAGACATCTGGGAGGCCAACCCCCCCCCCCCCCACCCCGGCCCTCCGTAGCCAGCGCCTGCTCTAATACAGTCCTTAATTGCATCTTGAACCAGGGAAGACTTACAAACAACATACTGTCACCAGCAAATAACATGTAATCAAGACTATGAATGCTTGAGTATTATGTCCTCCAAAGAAGCTGTAAAGAGCGTACAAAGACTCGGGGCCGCACACTGTTTCTTACGGAACTCCACAGGTTACTGGGAATTCCGGAGAGATATTTTATGGGTCAAACGTATGACGTGAATCCTTTCACTCAAGTAAGACTTGAACCAGTCATAGACAGATCGGGTAAATTCAAAGCGGTGTTTAAGACGACGGAGTAGGTTATCATGTTCCAATGTGTCAAACGCAAAGGATAAAGGAAAAAAATTGAACAACGTTCATCTTATCATTAAGCACGAGCATAATGTCGTTATGAATTCGCACAAGCGCCGTTTCACAGGTGTAATTGGCCTGACATACAGACTGAAATTTTTGAAAACAAATTAAATCGCAGAAAACACTAATTTAGCTGTGAGATTACAATAAGATAAGACACTTATATATATATATATATATATATATATGTATATATATATATATATATATATATATATATATATACATATTATATATATATATATATATATATATATATATATATATATATATATATATACATATATATACATATATATACATATATATATATATACATATAATATATTTAGTTAACTGGTTGTCACCCAAAGTGACCATTTTTTACCCTGTCGCCCAAAGTGACCATTTAGGGTTATATATATATTATATATATATATATATATATACACACACATATATATATATATATATATATATATATATATATATATATAGATTATATATAGATTATATATAGATTATATATAGATTTTAGATTTTTCAGCTTTACCGACTCAACTCTACATACATCGCAGTTGCCGCCAGTGTTTATTCACCGTCAACTTTGTGCTGTCACACGTTTCTGCATCTCTTCGGAGATCCGCTGGCGGGTTGACAATTGTGTTCGGCTGAATTGCATCAATTCTGATCTCTGGTAGGGCTTGCATCAAAGGAGAACTAGTGCTGTTCCCAAAATAGGTGCCTGCTCAGGAGGTGATTTGCGAGTGCTTCATATGGGGTTTGAACAAAGGCCAAACCATCTTGGCTTCATGGCTCAGTGGTTAGAGCGTCCGCACTAGCAAGCGGGAGGTCCCGAGTTCGAATCCCGGTGGAGTCAACATTGCTTTTTCACCTCGCCCAGATTTTTCAGCTTTACCGACTCAACTCTACATACATCGCAGTTGCCGCCAGTGTTTATTCACCGTCAACTTTGTGCTGTCACACGTTTCTGCATCTCTTCGGAGATCCGCTGGCGGGTTGACAATTGTGTTCGGCTGAATTGCATCAATTCTGATCTCTGGTAGGGCTTGCATCAAAGGAGAACTAGTGCTGTTCCCAAAATAGGTGCCTGCTCAGGAGGTGATTTGCGAGTGCTTCATATGGGGTTTGAACAAAGGCCAAACCATCTTGGCTTCATGGCTCAGTGGTTAGAGCGTCCGCACCATCACGCGGGAGTTCCGTTGTTCGAATCCTGGTGGAGTCAACTTTGCTTTTTCACCTCGCCCAGATTTTTCAGCTTTACCGACTCAACTCTACATACATCGCAGTTGCCGTCAGTGTTTATTCACCGTCAACTTTGTGCTTTCACACGTTTCTGCATCTCTTCGACGATCCGCTGGCGGGTTGACAATTGTGTTCGGCTGAATTGCATCATTTCTGATCTCTGGTAGGGCTTGAATCAAAGGAGAACTAGTGCTGTTCCAAAATAGTTTCCTGCTCATGAGGCGAGTGCTTCATATGGGGTTTGAACAAAGGCCAAACCATCTTGGCTTCATGGCTCAGTGGTTAGAGCGTCCGCACTAGCAAGCGGGAGGTCCCGAGTTCGAATCCTGGTGGAGTCAACTTTGCTTTTTCACCTCGCCCAGATTTTTCAGCTTTACCGACTATATATATATATATATATATATATATATATATATATATATATATATATATATATTATATATATATATATGATATATTAGAAACTGCGTGGAATTTTTCAAATAATTACGGTCAAGACCCCTTTTCTTCAGAAACGGGCAAACGGAATCAGTATTAAAAGAATGCGGAACAACACCGGAAGTAAGGGAGGCCTTAAACAGATTAACTGTAGGGCAGTGGTGGAAAAATCCAGATTGCATAAATGCGAAGGTGACCTTTTGGGGGTTTTGCGCTTCGCGCTCGGCTTTTACCCTACACGTGCACATTTATAATTCCACTTAGTCAATCAGTTGCATCCCACCCCTTTTGGAAAATCATTGAAACGCCACTGGTACCCTACATTTGGTCGTCACTGCTAGTTAAGGGTATGAGCCGTGTGACCACTAGCGGCTGTAAGAAACTAGAAATGTAGTTACGTAACTACTGTTATGGAAGCGTTTCTCACATATACTGGCCATTTTCAAGATGACATAAAGGCCTTTTCCGCCTTTATTGAAATTGAAACATGTGAAATGGTTGTAAAAATACGTTGAGCTAGGCTGCAGGAGTAAACTGATCACAACATATCAGTTCAGACAGTGGCGAATGCTACTGGGAAAAATGCCCTTGAATAAAATTGCCGATATTAAGATCAACCCACACAGTGATACATGTTAGTTGCTTGCAATGCTGGGAGTATATCCAAATGCTGCACAGGCTGCACTGTACATTATCACTAGGGAGGGGCGTAGCGAAGGTGTCATCTTTGGGGGGGGGGGGGGTGTAGAGATTTAGTTTTCCCGACAAATCTGGTAATACGTAGGGCGAAAACGAGCTTTAACGGGTGGGGTCCAGGGGCCGCTTCATGGCCTTTGATGGGGGCCAGGGGGCGAAGCCCCCGGAAGCTGTGAGGTTTAAGCATATCTCTGGGTGAAAAATTAAGTCCCAGGATGGATATAGTTTGTTTCATAATGCATCATCAAATGCAAATGCTCCCAATAACTTTAATGTATTAGGCTATTCCTCTCGTCAGGCCGGTGTAGTTTTAAGCGGTTGGGATCCAGAGGCCCTCCAGTAGCCAGTTTTTTTTTTAGCTAAGACGTTTTCTCAATGCGACATTAACTTATTTGTGGCCTTGGGGAGGGGTCTGGGGGGTGTCCCCCTCCCCTATGGAATTTTTTGGAATTTGAAAGATGGCTACATTGCAAATGGTGAAATATTTGAGTGGATTTCTGCCCTGGTGAGGAACCTCAAAAATTACACCCGGGTAGAAGTTGCTTGTCAAATTTTTTGCGCAGGCTGGCTAAAACACTGAGCCCGTCTTATGGGCCCTGGTGGGGGTTCGGGGGGCTTCGCCCCCGGAAGCTCTGTGGTTTTAGCATAATCTCTGGGTAAAAACTTAAGTCTCATGCAGGATAGGTATATGTTGGTTCATAATACTTTATCCAATGCAAAGATTCTGGATAATTTCAATGTGCTAGGCTATTCCTTCCGTCATGCCACTATATTTCAGGAGCTGAACCTGTCGTTCACAATTGGAACCCTATGCGTGCAGCATTTGAACACTAGACGCGTCAGGCGTTCAAATAGGGTAAGTGTTCAAATAGGCGTCCGGCGTTCAAAAAGGGAGAAAAAGTGTTCAGAATTTTAACACAAGCGTTCAAAATATAGGGGCATGAGGGAAGGAATACCCAGCCATTAAAATTTACCCAGAATTTTGCTTTGGTAAAGTATTATAAACCAAAAAACCCATCCTGCATGAGATTTAAAGTTTTTCCCCCAGAGATTATGCAAAAAACCCCCGAGCTTCCGGGGGCGAACCCCCCCGAACCCCACCGGGGCCCCATAAGACGGGCTAGGTTTAGCCCCTGCGAAAAAATTTTAAAAAAACCTTCTCCCCGGGTGTAATTTTTGGGGTTTCTCCCCCAGGCAGAAATCCTAAATATTTCACCTTTTTGCAATGTACCCATTTTTCAAATTCCCAAAAAAATTCCCCCTAGGGGGGGGGGACACCCCCCGACCCCCCCCCAAGGCCCAAATAGTTAAGTCGCTTTGAGAAAACCTTATAAAAAAAAAAACGGCTACTGGGGGCCTCTGGATCCCAACCGCTTAAAACTACCCGGGCCTGACGGAGGAATAGCCTAATACATTAAAGTTAGGGGGAGCTTTTGAAATTTGATGATGCATTATGAAACAAACTAATCCACCCGGGGATTTAAATTTTTTCCCCAGGATATGTTAAACCTCACAGCCCCGGGGGCTTCCCCCCCGGCCCCATAAAAGGGCCATAAGGGGCCCCCGGGGACCCCCCCGTTAAAGCTTTTTTCCCCCTACGATTACCAGATTTGCGGGAAAAAAATCTCTACACCCCCCCCCCCCCCAAAGAGACACCTTTCGCTACGCCCCTCCTATGAAAATTTACAGGCACCCTGTGCGCTTTGGATATACCCCCAGCTTGCAAGCAACTAAAATGTATCATGTGGGTTTGATCTAATATCGGAAATTTTATCAAGGGCATTTTTCCCCCAGTAGCATTCGCCACTGTCTGAAGATATGTTGTGATAGTTTACTCCGCAGCCTAGCTAACGTTTTTTTTAAAACCATTTCACATTTTTTCAATTTCAAAAAAAGGGGGAAAAAGGGGCCTTTATGTATCTTAAAATGGCCAGTAATGGGAAAAACGCTTCCAAAAACAGAGTTCGTAAACATTTCTGTTCTTACCCCGCTAGTGGTCCCCGGCCCCATCCCCTTAACTAGCATGACGCCCAAAAATGTAGGGTCCCAGTGGCGTTTCAATGATTTCCAAAGGGGGAGCAATGTTTTAAAAGGGGAATTATAAATGTGCATGAGGGTAAAACCCGGCGCGAACGAAAAAACCCCCCAAAAGGGTCACTTCGCATTTAGCAATCTGGTTTTTCCACCACTGCCCTAAGTTAATTTGTTTAAGGCCCCCCTTATTTCCCGGTGTTTTCCCGCATTCTTTTAATACTGTTTCCCTTTTCCCCCGTTTTGAAAAAAAGGGGTTTGGGACCGTAATTTTTTAAAAAAAATTCCACGCATTTCAAATATATCATATATTATATATATATATTTTAATATTTTAATATATATATATATTATATATATAATATATAGAGTTGAGTGGGAAGCTAAAAAAATTGGGCGAGGTGAAAAAGAAATTTTGGATCCCCCGGGATTCGAACTCGGACCCCCCGCTTGTAGTGCGGAGTCTAACCATGAGCCATGAAGCCAAAGGTTTGGCCCTTTGTTAAAAACCCCATATGAAGCCTCGCAAATCACCCCCTGAGCAGCACCTTTTTTGGGAACAGCACTATTCCCCCTTTGATGCAAGCCCCCCAGAGATCAGAATTGATGAAATTCAGCCGAACACAATTGTAACCCGCCAGGGATCTCCAAAGAGTTTTCAGAAACGTGTGACAACAAATTTTACGGTGAATAAAACTGGCGGAAAACGCGATGTATGTAGAGTGAGCGGTAAAGCTAAAAAATCTGGGCAGGTGAAAAAGCAAGTTGACTCCCCCGGGGATTCGAACTGGGGACCCCCCGCGCTAGTGCGGACGCTCTAACCACTGAGCCATGAAAAAGAGGGTTGGGGCCTTTTTTTCAAACCCCAATGAAGCACTCCAAAAACCTCCTGAGCAGGCACCTATTTGGGAACAGCATAGTTCCCCTTGAGCAACCCCTACCAAAACCCAAAATTGATGCATTCAGCCGAACACAATTGCCCAACCCGCCAGGGGATCCCCGAAGGATGCGAAAGGGGACAGCACAAAGTTGACGGTGAATAAACACTGGGGGAACTGCGAGTATTGGGTTGAGTCGGTAAAGCTGAAAAATCAAAATCATATATAATCTTATAAAATCTAAATAATCTATATTTAAATTATATATTATAATATTATATATATATTATATATATATATATATTATATATATAATATTATAAACCCTAAATGGTCCTTTGGGCCCCCGAAAAAAATGGTCACTTTGGCGAAAACCAGTTAACTAAAATTTTAATGTATATATATTTATGATATATATTTATATTATGTATATATAAATATATATATATATATATAATAATATATTTATAATATATATATGAAATTATATATAAAATTTTAATATATATAATATATATATATATAATATATAATATATTATAAAAGGTTTTATCGTATTGCAATTCCAGCTGAATTAGTATTTACTGCGTTTTGATTGTACGAAAAATGCAATCCTTTGGGCCCAAATGCAGTGTAAAAGGCGCTTGTGCGAATTCATAACGACATCAGTCGGCTTAAATGAAAAGGGAGAATTTTGTTCAATTTTTTTCCTTTACCTTTCTTTTGACACTTGGACCAGAAACCTACTCCCTCGTCTAAAACACCGCTTTGAGTTTAGCGGATCCCTGTATGACGGTTCAAGTCTTACTTGAGTGAAAGGATTCACGTCATAGCTTTACCAAAAATTCTCTCCGGAAATTCCCCGAAAACCCGTGGAGTTCCCCGGAAACATGGACGCCCGATTTTTTTGTACGCTCTTTTAAACTTCTTTGGGGGCATAATATCAAGCATTCATAGTCTTTATTTCATGTTATTTTCTGGGGACAGTATGTTGTTTGTAAGTCTTCCCCGGTTCAAGATGCAATTAAAGGGCTGTTTAGAGCAGGCTGGTACGGAGGGCCGGGTGGGGGGGGGGGGGGGTTGGCCTCCCAGATGTTGCTAAACAACCCCCCCCCCCCAGAAAAATTTTGTTGTGTCCTATCAAATTTTAGAATTAAAGGGCCACATTAGTGCCGTGACCCCCCTTTGGTACCCAGGCCCCCCAAAAATTTCATCCTAGACGTTCTTTTTAAAGGGGGAAAATTCCCTTGGGCGACGTCCCCTCTGCCATTTCTTATGAAAACAAAACTGAGGGATCCAGTTTATTTTGGCTTCCCTTAAAGCTGGGGGAGGCTACGTGCTCTCGACGGAGGCGAGTCGGCATCATCAAACGAAAATTTAACCTTTAAAAAAAATTAGTAAAGGACAAGGGGAAAAAGCAACTTTGTATACAACTACGGGAAAAAACTTTTGGGGAAAGCCTAGGCAGATTGAAAAAATTTTAAGAATTTTAATGTATTTAAAAGTATATACAAAAAAACAATTCCCGTTTAAATCAAAAAAATTTTAATTATATTTTGTAATTTTATTTTGGTGGGGACAGCCTACTTTGGGGTAAGCCGCTTTTGGGGTTCATTGTGATTTGTACAATTTTATTTGCCTCTTGGTGATGTACTTTTTTAATTTCCCTTTTTTTTTCTTTTTTTATTTCCCTTTTTTAGGGGGAAAAAATTTATTAGTATTAACTTCTGTTTTCTCCCTTTTCCCCCCATAATTTCTTAATTGTATGATTTGTATGTTTTTAAATTATGATTTGCTGGAAAAAACGGCTTCATTCATCATTCATATCTGCAAATCTGCTAGGTGCCCCATTTTTACAGCGTTGGGGGAGAACCCAAACCCCATTAGCTGTTTTTCGGTTGCTTTGTACAGTCTTTTCAGAACGATCCCATCTTTATCTATCGTCAAGGAAAAGATTTTACATGTTTTTTTCACTTCCGATTTTATTATGTAATAGGCTTCTTGTTTGGTTTTCCTGTAAGTGATATGAAAACCCTTTGCCCTTAAAATCCCCTGCAAATTGGGTTTCTCGTTTTCCAAATATGATCAGTCCTACCAAGTCTTAAAAAACTTAACAGGTTTTAAAAAGAAACAAGTACAAGTTTAAAATTTTGTTATTAATTTATAAAATTTCTAGAGGTAACTCCTCAGCTTATTGCAAAATTGCATCACTTTTCATTTTTCTGGGAAGAGCGGCTTGAGCTCTAGTGTAGAGTAAACAACTTGAAACGTGAAAACCAACAACTCATATAGTGAGAGAGGATTTTCGGTCGTTACTCCCCGCTTGTGGAATAATCTCCCTTTAACTGCCCGATCCTCAAAAATGTTGAATTCGTTATACGTTATTTTGAATCTTATCTTTTAGGTCTAAATTTCATTTGTAATTAATTTGTTGTTTTCCTGTTTTGGTTTTCTTATTGTAGCTTCATTAAGTTTTGTTTCATCTTCTCTGTTTCTCACCTTTTATTTTTACTTGTACCATGTTCGTTTTGTTCAACCTCTTAAACTTGTGTAACGCGCTTTCAGAAGTAGTGTAAGGCGCCATAAAAATGATGATGACAATGACGATGACGTTGACGATGACGTTAACGATGGTGATGACGGTTACGATGACGGCCACGGCCACGTCGACGGTGGTGACGTGGCCTTCGGAGTGCCTCCTTTCCCTCTGTCTAGCAGCTTGGTTGACTGTCGGGCATATACTTTGCATCAAACTGCTGAACCATAGGACCTCAAAATAATGGTTGTTAAGAAGCAACTTAAAGCAGGGTGACGCCAAGATTTGCCGGGAATCGGGCCAGGCACCCGAAGCCTTAACATGTTCGACAGCCCTGATGTCAACAGGGGAAAGTCGCGAGGAATAGATTTGAATAAAATCTTACTCTACTATACTATTGCAGGGCATGTTTTTCATAAGATCCGTATATACTGGAAGTTGCGAACCGGTTGATTGTTTTTCTTTGAATCTGAATCATGAAATTGCAAAACATGGGAAGAGTGGGTAACGTTTTGGTATAAAAAAAGAACGTATCGAATCCACCCGTCTGTCTGACGAAAAAGCCAAACTCCCGTCTGCAAGTCGCTTATCGCACCGTACGACAGACACAAGAGGTCATTTCAAAGGCTATGCGATATGAGATCCAATTTCCGACCTTTACATAAAGGTGTACCCTAAAAATTAAATTACTTGGTAAGGTAAAAAGGGCTTGTACTATTCAGTTAAATTGAAAGGAACAACGGGAGAGACTGAGAGACTGAAATAATTCTACAGCCTGAGAAAAACCCCGAACATTTCAAGTGGGTTTCTGTGCCAAAAATTGCAGCTGTTTTATGTAAAAACAAGTAAACTGTTAGGAACGCCATACCTTATCGGATCGACTGAGGCTCCCTAATGAAATTGAAAAAAAAAAAAAAAAAAAAAAACCACGGGCTACTAATACTGGTGCCCCTATCGGAGTTGGGTAGTAGGCCAGTTGATGGAACAATGGCAAAACGTATTTCGAAACAGAAAGATATGTTGAGGTATACTTAGAAACTTTAAGTTTGTGTATACATATAGATCATTGCGTGCACTGCCTGTGACCTACAAACACTAAACTAGGGAGCCCTGAACTGGAAAACCACTAAATCCCCATTTACCTTATCGCATGATATATGATAAACCATGCCTATGCCGTGATCGTATATATGAA
>JAIZAY010001371.1:0-15690 GCA_029531755.1 Holothuria leucospilota | reverse complement strand
CAGCAAATGTTATACATATAGTCAACGGCAACTTGTCCCATGTTGGTATCGGTCAATACCTTGTAGACAAGAAGACTTCTCAAAATTACGTAACAGAGACATTTTTCTGGACCAGGTTCTTCTCTGTTGTAAAAACCAGTGTTGCACGTATTACATACGCTCTGTTTATTACAAGGATGAACCAATTGACGTGTACGGCACATATTTAAATTTTTTTCAACAATTAAAATGGCAGGTAGCACAATATCAATTTTAAACATGGCTGGATCACAATACTCGTGTGCCATCAGTACACCCACGTAATCCAATGAGTATGCGAGGGCACAACCTCTCGACCGTATCTTAAAATCTTTTACTTTACTCTGAGTCGAGCACTCGAGGTTAGTTGATTCATAGGCATTTTCGAAGGAATCTGTGTGGGCAACATTTTTTGTAGATTCTAACATCAAAAGGTAGTGGGTAATAGAAACCACTGAGTAACGAGGCTACTTTTTAGGCTGAGCTCAATTCTTCGTTTCCCATCCCCTCGTCGCTCGGAGCAATTATCCCCCCCTTATACGATTGTCAAGACACAGGACCGTTTTCAGACAGGGGCCAAGGTTTTGGGTGATAACACGTATGCCCATTACCCAATTCTGTGGCCAAAGAGATCTTTATTATTTTTCGTTCCTATTACGTTCGTAGCAACGCATGGGAGATTCCCTTGTTTAGCAAGTTCCATGGTAACTGCGGATGACATGAGATCTCTTTGTGTTGACGCCTTCCATAGGCCAATACTCAAGAGGTTCCTAATGAATCTCAAGACGATTCATAGATAATCATTTGCTGTTACGTTTTGCATTTCTGTCTATGTCTCCCACAACATCTATATATCCGACAGCACAATAGCAGCAGCCTGTGAAAAACACGCCAAACCCGTTTGAGGGAACTACTTTTAATTTTTCTTTGGGAGCAGCAAACCATTTCTTGTCTTGATTGTATTTTTTGTAGGACTGGCTCCTTACAGAGATAGCTATTTTTCACCAAATAAATCAGCCTCAAAATTTGCGGGGTCCAACATGAGTTCTTTTCGCTGTGCAGAACGGGTCTTGATAAGCATAACTCGTGGTCGGTTGTATTAAAAACGAAAATTTTTCAATTTGGTTACGAATCGTTTTGCTTGACTAAGTAAATATTCATCTTCGATAACACGTGTACGCGGCTTTTTCCCCCCTCCTACTGGTTGAACAACCACGTCAGAAGCTTGGGAAAACATTTACTAGCAAACGTTGTCATATTCACAGGGTCAGCTGTAGAATATATCAGGTATTTTTGTATTTGTTGTCTTTGGGTATAGTAAGGAACATATCTTAAAAAATGTTTTGTACGTAATCATCACTCGGTTGTGAAATTGTAAGTCAGATACGCATCCATAGGTTTGTATTTTTTCTCATCCCTCTCTAAAGGATGTTTGTGGAGACACGTTCTACTCAAGTCCATGATAAACCGCGTTAAACTGTTGTTCCCCTCCAGTCCTCCGTAGAGATACTCTTTTGTTTTTTATCTAATACTCCTCCATTGGGCCAATACGATGACACGGTCCCCTAAATGGGTCTAGCCTCTGAAAACTTAGGGGCATCCCACCTTAGATGCCTCTAACTAGCGAAGAAGTCAATGCACAGCAGTCCGCTGGGGACCTGTTGAGGTGATATGTTGCAGTGGTTGCTTTTTTCCAAAGCTGCGCTTGGGAGAGTTTTTCTCTTTAAACACATCGTTCACATACGACTTGATGAAATTCTCGCCCAAGACTTCTGCTTCGAGGCCAGTAACCCCTCTTCTCGAACAAACTTAATGTCCTGTCCTATTTCCAACTTCCCTACGTCATCGTGTATCCCCCTCTGAGTGCCTTCTCCCAAAAAGCAAGCAAGGTAAACTAACTGCCCATCGGAATTTTGTTCTTTTCCCCCCCTGTTCGTCTGTATAATACCTCCTTCCCGTACTGCATCCTTCCTTTCTTTCCAGCAACCCAAGTCTCCTTTACTTCATCATTTCCCCTTTGGTGCACTTGGGACGTGGGGTCACATTTAGATTGTTTTTGATGATATGGATAACCCAGGCCTGATCACTTGGATCGGTTTCCTGTTATTTTGGGCCATTCTACTTCTGCCACCCCTTTCAAAGAGTCTTCGTCGTCATTTCTGAATACTCCAATGGAATTGATTATCACCTCTTTGGTTCTGTTCCATAGTTTTCAATGATTGGGGTACAGCGGATAGTGGAAAGATGGACGCCTGGTACAATTGGTATTGACAAACTTGCAGAGATGGCATCAGACTCTACGTGCACCACTGGATCTTTCTCACCAGGCATTCTGGAGAGACCATCAGCATCAGCATTCCTTTTTCCCGGTCGATACTGCAGCTCGTAGTTGTAGGCTGCTAGGGCAGACAACCATCGATGACCCGTCGCATCCAACTTTGCAGTCGTGGTTACATATGTAAGGGGATTGTTGTCAGTACGCACAATGAACTTGGGTTGCCATATACAGGTACCGTGGGAAATTTGTCATGACCGCCCCTTTTAAGTGCAAGAACTACCAGTTTTGTGTGGCAGGATAGTTCCTCTCACCCTTAGCTCCGCAATCAGAAACGCCTAGCATATGCAATGACTCCCTTTCCCCTTGCCCCCTTGGACTTGCTAAAGTGCAGCACCCCCCCAAATCCCTGTCCCCAGATGCATCAGTATTAAAAGCACAAATGGCTTGCTGAAATCTGCGGGTATGCCTAAGATGGGGGTGATGTTAATTTTCTGCTTGTAGCTCACATGCCTGCTCACATTCTGCCGTCCATCTCCAGTTAGGTGCTAAGTCTACTTCCTTCTTTTGTTTCTTTCTCTTTCTGTCCCTGGGACCATTGGTCAAAGCATGAAGTGGGGCTGCAATTTTAGCATAATCCTTTACAAATCGGCGGTAATACCCCGCAAAGCCTAGGAAGGATCTCATTTCTGTTACATCTGTTGGTTTAGGCCAATTCTGCAAATCAGTAATTTTACTGGGGTCGGTCTCTATTCCTTTCGCACTAATGATGTGCCCAAGATACTTCACTTGTTTCTGAAACAGTTCACACTTAGAGGGCTTTAGCTTCAGGTTGAATTGGCTAAGCCTGGTGAAAACTGCTCCTAGCCTCTCAAGATGCTCTTCAAATGTTGATGAGAAAACGACGATGTCATCAAGGTAGACAAAACATATTTTTAGGTTGAGGTCGCTCATACACCCCTCCATCAGTCGTTGAAAGCTGGCCGGAGCATTGGTTAACCCAAACGGCATGCGGTTAAACTCATAGAAACCCAGAGGTGTTGTAAATGCAGTCTTATGTCGATCCTCTTCGGCAATCTCCATCTGCCAATACCCGCTTTTCAAGTCGAGTGAAGAAAACCAGCAGGCACCTGTGAGAGCGTCTAGTGTTTCTTCTATCCGAGGAAGAGCATAAGAATCTTTTATCGTCTTGGCATTAAGTTTACGGTAGTCGACGCATAGACGGAGGCTACCATCCTTCTTTCTAACAAGAACAACTGGGGATGCGTATGGGCTATAAGACCTTCTAATGATTCCACCATCCAACATTTCATGAAGATGCTGTCTAACTTCCTCGTACTCAGCGGGTGGAATCCTCCTATGTCTTTCCTTGAACGGAATATTGTCACTCAGTGGGATCCGGTGCTGAACCTCAGTGGCACAACCAAGTTCCAAGTCAGTCATTGCGAAGACATGGCTATGAGATTTCAGCAATGACTGCACCAATATCCTCTCCTCCTCTGTTAGTGGAAATTTTCCTTGTCCAAAGTCATCTAGGGATACATCTGCATGTTTCTTATTTTCTTCTCTGTCTTCCTTTGCTGGAGCCTTACCTGCATTAATGAGGTTGCTGTGCACCGTTAGTTTTTCTTCTGGCTCCGATATCAGCTCAACTTCCTGCAGCTGACACAGTGTCACCCCTGGTTGCACTATGAAAGGTTGATCGGTGTGATTAACCAGTTGAATTGCAACGTAACTGTTGTGGCTAAGGGACACCACCGTTGTTGTTACTTCGACACCATCAGGCAAATCAGAGTCCACTGCTTTGTCGGTTATTGCACAGCAATTCCTTATTCTTCCCTTGCCCTTTGTGTACCCTGGTATTACCGCCGACCCATGTGGTTCAAGTGGAATTCCATGCTCATTAGCAGATTCTACTGTTTCAGATTGCCACTTCTGTTTGGGTCTATCCTCCAAGCAGGTGAAAGCAGCAACCCAGGCTGAAGTCACCTCTATCTGCTTTAGGTAACTGTCTCCATATTTCGTATACAGCCTATCTCTGCATTGCATTAGCATATTTGTTCCAATCAGGATAGGCACTTTTAGATTATAATCCGTATCTGGCACAACGAGGGCTAGGATAGCATTATGGTCTCGCCCATCACTAGAAATTCTTATATCGACTTCAACGAAACCTAAAACTGGGATTGTATGACCTCCTGCACCTTTAATATGAAGTAAGTGTTCAATCTTCTGCATCTGGATTCCGCTCAGGTGCCTACGGTAAAAGTGAGCTGCAATGGTCGTTACCTGTGATCCTGTATCAATGAGGCCTCGACTCAAAGTGCCATTTACAGTAACAAATCCCTCATTTGCATCACCAACTATGCGTGACAGCATAGGCCTTGGGCTATGACTACCTGGAGGACTAATAGCGTTGTGGCCACCTATCTTCCTCCTTCTGGTAGGGGGCCATTCTGGTTTAACGGCTCATTACACCTGGAAGCTATATGACCGGATTTTCCACAACGAAGACATGTGACCTCGTTTTTACATTCCCTAGCTATGTGACCATAGTTGAGGCAGCGGTAACATTTTCTTTGGTCACTACGGGCCTGCAATAGATTCCCAGGGGGTGGTTGACTATACACCGGTGGCATCCGACTGTGTTGAAGTTGTCTTGAGAGTTCTGCTACCTGTGCCTTTAACCTTTCCACTTCGTCAAGAGCAGAAGGAACCTCAACAGCTGCTTGCTGAGACACTCTTGCTTCCTTTGGAGTCTGTTTTGCATGCTCCGTGTCCTCTTGCTCAGCAATACGTGCCAGGCGAATTAGAGCGTCAAAGTCAGGAACTGAATCCTTCTGATGTCTTATTGCAACTTTGACCTTGTCATTCTGTAGACCCATCCAGAAAACCACTCGCAGAGCTTCATCCACAGCTGCCTGAAGGATACCACCCCGCTCCTGTGCTTTGCGAATTGACACCTCCAAGCGATTGCCAAACTCTGCTACAGTTTCATTGGCTAACTGCTTTGTGTTATAAAATTGCTGTAGCAGGCTCGCACCTGACTCCACAGTGCCATACCGTCCTTCTAATTTCTTCAATATCTCCTCTATTGAAGCGTCCAATCCCAAACGCATTGTCAGCTGAGCGGCCTCACCTCGCAAAGAACGGCGGACGATGGGTGCTAGTGTAGCTTCGCTATAGCCCCCTCTCCTAAGACACTTCACCTCGTAGACCCACGACTCAAATGCAACTTCTCCGACCTTTGTTACCTTGTCTCCAGAGAAAGGAGAAATTCGTGGGGGCGGCACATAAGTTGCAGGAGCTGGTTGGTGGGAGGCAGGGGGTACGGTGTTAATGCCTCCAGTCTTACATGGACTCTGTATGATGAACCCTTGGGAGCGCAACATCTCCATGGCTTCTTCCATGACATTTGAAGTCTTATTTTTCTCGGATGTGCCCTTAGGTGAACCTCCGTCATGCTTAACAGTCATCCTGGTTTCCTTATACTCTGTGCCATTCAAGATCTTTGCAGCTTCCTTGGCAGCAGAGGCCTCTAAGTACTCACACACTAGCTCTGGGCCCTCCCCTACTAAATTTAGAGCAACTACCTCCCCTATTCTCTCAAAATGTTTTCTCAGTTCAGCCAGTTTGGTGGTTGGGGGAAGCCCCGAAATAATTACTGATCTGTCAGAGCTAGCCATGATACCCTCTGCATGAACTTCTAATTGCAACCTCAAGTTCAGTACACTTCAGGTCCTACTCGTATTTAGTTACAATAATTCATCAACATACACATCTAAAATGAACACCCCAGTACCTACTACAGTACAGTAACAGGGAATCAATAATCCAAAAGCCGGATCCATTTTGTGTACTATTTATTGTTGACTGTAGTGAGTCTTGTATAGCGCCCTCAATTATCGATGCTTTGGATTATTGATTCCCTGTTACTGTATTGTAGTAGGTACTGGGGTGTTCATTTTAGATGTGTATGTTGATGAATTATTGTAACTAAATACGAGTAGGACCTGAAGTGTACTGAACTTGAGGTTGCAATTAGGAGTTCATGCAGAGGGTATCATGGCTAGCTCTGACAGATCAGTAATTATTTCGGGGCTTCCCCCAACCACCAAATTGGCTGAACTGAGAAAACATTTTGAGAGAATAGGGGAGGTAGTTGCTCTAAATTTAGTAGGGGAGGGCCAAAGCAGTGTGTGCGTCTTGAGGCCTCTGCTGCCAAGGAAGCTGCAAAGATCTTGAATGACACAGAGTATAAGGAAACCAGGATGACTGTTAAGCATGACGGAGGTTCACCTAAGGGTACATCCGAGAAAAATAAGACTTCAAATGTCATGGAAGAAGCCATGGAGATGTTGCGCTCTCAAGGGTTCATCATACAGAGTCCATGTAAGACTGGAGGCATTAACACCGTACCCTCTGCCTCCCACCAACCAGCTCCTGCAACTTATGTGCCGCCCCCACGAATTTCTCCTTTCTCTGGAGACAAGGTAACCAAGGTCGGAGAAGTTGCATTTGAGTCGTGGGTCTACGAGGTGAAGTGTCTTAGGAGAGGAGGCTATAGCGAAGCTACACTAGCACCCATCGTCCGCCGTTCTTTGCGAGGTGAGGCCGCCCAGCTGACAATGCGTTTGGGATTGGACGCTTCAATAGAGGAGATATTGAAGAAATTAGAAGGACGGTATGGCACTGTGGAGTCAGGTGCGAGCCTGCTACAGCAATTTTATAACACAAAGCAGTTAGCCAATGAAACTGTAGCAGAGTTTGGCAATCGCTTGGAGGTATCAATTCGCAAAGCACAGGAGCGGGGTGGTATCCTTCAGGCAGCTGTGGATGAAGCTCTGCGAGTGGTTTTCTGGATGGGTCTACAGAATGACAAGGTCAAAGTTGCAATAAGACATCAGAAGGATTCAGTTCCTGACTTTGACGCTCTAATTCGCCTGGCACGTATTGCTGAGCAAGAGGACACGGAGCATGCAAAACAGACTCCAAAGGAAGCAAGAGTGTCTCAGCAAGCAGCTGTTGAGGTTCCTTCTGCTCTTGACGAAGTGGAAAGGTTAAAGGCACAGGTAGCAGAACTCTCAAGACAACTTCAACACAGTCGGATGCCACCGGTGTATAGTCAACCACCCCCTGGGAATCTATTGCAGGCCCGTAGTGACCAAAGAAAATGTTACCGCTGCCTCAACTATGGTCACATAGCTAGGGAATGTAAAAACGAGGTCACATGTCTTCGTTGTGGAAAATCCGGTCATATAGCTTCCAGGTGTAATGAGCCGTTAAACCAGAATGGCCCCCTACCAGAAGGAGGAAGATAGGTGGCCACAACGCTTACTTAGTCCTTCCAGGTAAGTCCCCATAAGCCCAAGGCCTATGCTGTCACGCATAGTTGGTGATGCAAATGAGGGATTTGTTACTGTAAATGGCACTTTGAGTCGAGGCCTCATTGATACAGGATCACAGGTAACGACCATTGCAGCTCACTTTTACCGTAGGCACCTGAGCGGAATCCAGATGCAGAAGATTGAACACTTACTTCATATTAAAGGTGCAGGAGGTCATACAATCCCAGTTTTAGGTTTCGTTGAAGTCGATATAAGAATTTCTAGTGATGGGCGAGACCATAATGCTATCCTAGCCCTCGTTGTGCCAGATACGGATTATAATCTAAAAGTGCCTATCCTGATTGGAACAAATATGCTAATGCAATGCAGAGATAGGCTGTATACGAAATATGGAGACAGTTACACTAAAGCAGCTAGAGGTGACTTCAGCCTGGGTTGCTGCTTTCACCCTGCTGGGAGGATAGACCCAAAACAGAAAGTGTCACTCTGAAAACAGTATACAGAATCTGTCTAATTGAGGCATGGAATTCCACTTGGGGGAACCACATGGGTCGGCCGGTAATATCCAGGGTACCCAAAAGGGCCAAGGGAAGAATAAGGGGGGGAATTGCTGTGCAATAACCGACAAAGCAGTGGACTCTGATTTTTGGGGCGTTTTTTTTTTTTTGGGGGTGGTTTTTTTTTTTTTGTGTTTTTTGGGTGGGGTTGTTGGTTTTTTTTTTTTTTTTTTTTTGGGTTTTTTCTTTGCCTGATGGTGTCGAAGTGACAACAACGGTGGTGTCTCTTAGCCACAACAGTTACGTTGCAATTCAACTGGTTAATCACACCGATTAACCTTTCACAGTGCAACCAGGGGTGACACTGTGTCAGCTGCAGGAAGTTGAGCTGATATCGGAGCCAGAAGAAAAACTAACTGTGCATAGCAACCCCATTAATGCAGGTAAGGCTCCAGCAAAGGAAGACATAGAAGAAAATAAGAAACATGCAGATGTATCCCTAGATGACTTTGGACAAGGAAAATTTCCACTAACAGAGGAGGAGAGGATATTGGCGCAGTCATTGCTGAAATCTCATAGCCATGTCTGCCGGGGGGCAATTGACTGTCACTTGGAAGCTATGGTTTGTGCCACCGAGTTCGCATCGGATCCCACTTGAGTGACAATAATTCCTGGTCCGTTCAAGGACAAGACATAGGAGGATGTCGCACCGCCCGAGTTACGAGGAAGTTAGACAGCATCTTCATGAAATGTTGGATGGTGGAATCATTAGAAGGTCTTATAGCCCATACGCATCCCCAGTTGTTCTTGTTAGAAAGAAGGATGGTAGCCTTCGTCTATGCGTCGACTACCGTAAACTTAATGCCAAGACGATAAAAGATTCTTATGCTCTTCCTCCTCGAGGATGAGAAGAAACCACTAGAACGCTCTCACAGGTGCCTGCTGGTTTTTCTTCACTCGACCTGAAAAGCGGTATTGGTCAGATGGAGATTGCCGAAGTAGGATCGACATAAGACTGCATTATATACACAACACCGCTGGGTTTCTATGAGTTTTAACCGCAATGCCGTTTGGGTTAACCAACTGCTCTCGGCCAGCTTTTCAACGAGCTGATGGAGGGGGTGTATGAGTGACCTGCAACACTAAAAATATGTTTTGTCTACCTGTGTACATGACATCGTCGTTTTCTCATCAACATTTGAAGAGCATCTTGAGAGGCTAGGAGCAGTTTTCACCAGGCTTAGCCAATTCAACCTGAAGCTAAAGCCCTCTAAGTGTGAACTGTTTCAGAAACAAGTGAAGTATCTTGGGCACATCATTAGTGCGAAAGGAATAGAGACCGACCCCAGTAAAATTACTGATTTGCAGAATTGGCCTAAACCAACAGATGTAACAGAAATGAGATCCTTCCTAGGCTTTGCGGGGTATTACCGCCGATTTGTAAAGGATTATGCTAAAATTGCAGCCCCACTTCATGCTTTGACCAATGGTCCCAGGGACAGAAAGAGAAAGAAACAAAAGAAGGAAGTAGACTTAGCACCTAACTGGAGATGGACGGCAGAATGTGAGCAGGCATTTGAGACTATCAAGCAGAAATTAACCTCACCCCCCATCTTAGCATACGCAGATTTCAGCAAGCCATTTTTGCTTAATACTGATGCATCGGGGACAGGGCTTGGTGCTGCACTTTACCAAGTCCAAGGGGGCAAGGAAAGAGTCATTGCATATGCTAGTCGTGGATTGCGAGCTAGTGAGAGGAACTATCCTGCACACAAACTGGAGTTTCTTGCACTTAAATGGGCGGTCACTGACAAATTCCACGAGTACCTGTATGGCAACAAGTTCATTCAGCGTGCGTACTGCTGACAACAATCCCCTTACATATGTAACCACGACTGCAAAGTTGGATGCGACGGGTCCTCTCGGGGATGGTTGTCGTGCCCTAGCAGCCTACAACTACGAGCTGTCAGTATCGACCGGGAAAAAGGAATGCTGATGCTGATGGTCCTCTCCAGAATGCCTGTGAGAAAGATCCACAGGTGGTTGCCACTTAGAGTCTGAATGCCATCTCTGCAGTTTTGTCAATACCAATTTTACCAGGCCTCATCTTCTAACTATCCTGCTGTACCCATCACATTGGAAACTATGGAACAGAACCAAGAGGTGATAATCAATTCCAATTTGAGTATCTCAGAATGACTACGAAGACTCTTTGAAAGGGGTGTCAGAAGTACATAAATGGCAAACATAACCAGGATAGTAAGAGCCGATCCAGTGATCAGCCGGGTTATCCTATAATCCATTAAAAACAATCCTCTAAACTTTGACCCCACGTCAAGTGCACCAGGAGAATGATGAAGTACGGAGACTGTTGCTGGAAAGAAAAGAGATTGGCAGGTTTTGTTACGGGACGGAGGTATTATACAGACTAACAGGGGGAAAAGAACCAATTACATGGCTAGTTAGTTTCTACCTGCTTTCTTTTTGGGGAGGAGAAGGCAACTCAGTAGGACTAGCCACGATGACGTAGGGCATTGTTTGGAATAGACACGGAACATTAGTTTTGTGTTAACGAGAACGAAGTTTGACTTGGCCTCGAAGGGGGGTGGGGGAGGGGGTGCAGAAGTCTGTGGAGAATGTCATCAAGTCGTGTGAACGATGTATTAAGAGAAAAACTCTCCTCAAGCGCAGCTGGAAAAGCACCACTGCAACATATCACCTCAACATGTCCCATGGACTTGCTGGTTTCAATTGACTTCTCTCTCGCTAGAGGCATCTAAAGTGTGGATGCCCCTAAGGGTTTTAAGCAGGTTAGCACCCAGTTATGGACGCGTGGGTTCCATCGTATTGGCCATTGGGGACAAGGGGGGAGGTGAGGTGGGGAAAGGGTGGAGGGTGTGGGTGAGGGGGGAGAGTATTAAGATAAATACCAAAGAGTATCTACGGAGGAATGGAGAAAACAGTTTAACGAAAGGTTTTATATGGAACTTGAGTTAGACGTGTCTCCAAACCTCCTTTAGAGAGGATGAAAAAAAATACAACCTATGGATGCGTATCTGACTTACAATTTCCTCAACGCGATGTGATGATTACGTACAAAACATTTTTTTACTGATATGTTTCCAAAAACCCTGCTATACTCACCCAAAAGACAAACAAAAGCACCTACTGATATATTTTACCGCTTGACCCTGTGACTATGACCAACGTTTGCTAGTAAATTGTTTCGCAGCTTCTGAACGTGGTTGGTCAACCAGTAGGAGGGGGAAAAACGTCGCCGTACACGTGTTTGTCGAAGATGAAATTTACTTAGTCCAGAGCAAACGATTCGTACCAAATTGAAAATTTTCGGTTTAAATTACAACCGACCACGAGTATGCTGTATATAAGAACCCTTCTGCACAGCGGAAAATGAACTCATGATTGGCGCCCGCAAATTTTGAGGCTGGATTTCTTTGGTGAAAATAGCTATCTCTGTAAGGAGCGCCGTCCTCAAAAATACAATTCAAGACTAGAAATGGTTTGCCTGCTCCCAAGAAAAATTTTAAAATTAGTTTCCCTGCAGAACGTGTTTGCGTGTTCATACAGGCTTGCTGCTATTGTGCTGGTCGGTATAATAATGTTTGTGGGAGACCTAAGACAGAATGCAAAACGTAACAGCAAATAGTATCTCATAATCGTCTTGAGATCATTAGGAAACGCTTGATGTATGGTCCTACTGAGTCCTCCCAAGCGCTGTCCAAACAAAGAGATCCTCATGTCAATCCGCAGTTACCATGGAACTTGCTAATCAAGGGAATAATCTCCCCTGCGTGTGCTACGAACGTAAAGGAACGAAAATCATAAATATCTCTTGTGGGCCACCGACATTGGGTAATGGAATACGTGTTAACACCAAAACCCTTGGTCCCCTGTCCTGAACGGTCCTGTGTCTTGACATCGTTATAAGAGGGTGATAATTGCTCCGAGCGATCGAGGGGTATTTGAACGAAGAATTTGAGCTCAGCCTTAACAAGTAGCCTCGTTTTTCCAGTTGGTTTCTATTACCCACTACCTTTTGGATGTTAGATATCTACAAAATAATGTTTGCCCACACAGATTTCCTTCGAAAATGCCTATGAATACAACTAACCTCCGAGTGCTGGGGGGGGGGGAGGGGGGTCGACTCAGAGTAAAGTAAAAGATTTTAAGATACGGTCGAGAGGTTGTGCCCTCGCATACTCATTGGATTACGTGGGTGTACTGATGGCACACGAGTATTGTGATCCAGCCATGTTTAAAATTGATATTGTGCTACCTGCCATTTTAATTGTTGAAAAAAATTTAAATATGTGCCGTACACGTCAATTGGTTCATCCTTGTAATAAACAGAGCGTATGTAATACGTGCAACACTGTTTTTTACAACAGAGAAGAACCTGGTCCAGAAAAATGTTGTCTCTGTTACGTAATTTTGAGAAGTCTTCTTGTCTACAAGGTATTGACCGATACCAACATGGGACAAGTTGCCGTTGACTATATGTATAACATTTGCTGGAAAAAGGTCCTCACAAGAAAAGTTGGAAAAACTTTTTCATTTAACTTTCCCATGCGCGTCAATGAACAACGAAGTCAATGTGGACGGTTTGGAAACATAAAGATTGAAAACGTTCACAATAGTGAGGCCTTTGGAGCCAAAAAATACGGAAACAAGGAAAAACGAACCAGGGACACTAGGGAAGTGGTAATTGGTATGGTGGAGGGAACTCGGAAACGGGAACAGGTAAGGCATGCAGTTTGGTGTTAAATTGAGAATTTGGTAAAAAAAAAAAAAAAAAACATATCCGGATGCATGGTTCCCTACGGCTTGGATAAAATTACTACGAGAAAATATTCTAAAACCAGCGACCTCGAACCGAAGAGGGAAACTCAGAAATGGGGTGTGGTTTAAAATTCTAAGCTTGATCAAATGATTAAACAGGTGATTTACATTAACGGAGGTTTTCAACACACCTTATTTCATTAAAAAAAAGAAGAGACCAACAGAAGACGAGAAACCTTCAAAGGACGGAGAAACTGATATAATGGGGATTCTAAAATTTTCGACCAAACAAGCTCTCCGACATCACCCCCCCCCCGGCATTTATGACGTGCATCCTTATCTGAAAAGTCTGTTCAAATCCCTAGCATAGATCCCGATAGTAAGAGAATGTATATAGGATTCAGAAAAACATTATTTCCTACCCAGGGGAAGGAGAAGGATTAAATATGAAATGTGAAACGAAATTTGTTTTTGCAACACTGGGAAACAGTGGTATCCGAGATAGAAGGGAATGCAGAAGAGTCAACGAATGAAAGGCAAACCTGCAAAAGAAAAGGGGTATTATGCGAGGGGAACGTCCCTAAAAAAAACCCCAAAAAGTCTGATGATAAAGTTAGGGAACTTATGATCGCTTTGCTTCATTATTGCATTCAACATGACACAGATGATATTCCAGTGGAAAAGGGTGAAGACTCTCCTTACTACAAAACGATTAACAAGATTAACATTGTACTTTTGGGGAAGAAAAACAAACTCCCAGTCTTTAAACCTCTGTACACAAAACTGTTTGAGATGTTATACAATGACGACAATGGAGGCTTGGTGGGAAAAGTTCTGGAAGTTTACTTTGAATCAATAGGTAATTATATGCGCGGAGTCGCTTCTGAGATTAGTAAGAAACTCTGTATCAAGCCCGATGAACTGGATACCGTTGTAGTTAATGAAATATCACAGGTCAAACGCCCTTTTGATCATATTCTTTCAGTCTCTTTGGATGCCAAGAGCACTCCCTACTACCAGCAACAGCAAGCCGAACGGAAGGTCCACAAAGGCATTATTTCTCACGTATGGGATATACGTAAACATGGAGACGGAGAGGAAGCAAACTCCCTTAAAATAGAAAACGTTAAATGGTTTCTGTCAAACCCCAACATACCACATAGTAAATTAATTAATGTCAACGTGCCCGCCCACATTCCTGAGATTGTTGAGGACGAAGAAAAAGGACCAATTTTGAAAATGCAGAAGAGCCCCCTGGCTTTTAAAACAGAAGCAGGGATGAATTCTCAGTATGGAGATATACGAGTCCAATATTTTTTGCCCACCACCTTTAAGGTGAAAGTGCAGGCACAACCGTTTTGTAATTTGGCAGCAAAAGACCCCAATGCAGCCATAGATGAAGTTGATCCCTACATTGTAGAAAGCAACGAAGCTTATATGTCGTTCGCCCTGGTCGACAAAGAGGAGAACGAGTTTTACGTTAGTAAATTGAAAATGAAAAGTGCAGAGTCAATGGTAGACTTGTTGAGAAGACATTCCATTAAAACCAACATGATTGGTTTACAAAAATACGGACCTATTTCTCATCAGCAAACTTTAGATCAACTCAAAGACTACATGTCCTGTAGTGACAAACTGGCCACTGAAGGAAAACGCCCTCTATTATACAGATGTATTTTAAGAGACATTGAAACTATGCTTTCCACGATGAGATTAATGCTCATGCGTATAGACAAATGGATGGAGACCACTTTTGATGTGCGTCTTGGACAGGGAACGTCATACGTTTTAGACCATTCCCTTAATTTTAACAACACCTTATTGGAACTATGTAACGACAACCTCACATTGCTGTCATTTGCCACTTTTTATTTACGTGTACAGAACTGTATACCGATAAAGTAGGCAGTTTGGACAACAAGATAGACGTTGACTTTGAGAGAGACTCTGCTCTCGCTAATGCCATCACTGCTGGTATATTGCGTTTACAAATTGGAGGCCCACCCCTAGACAGTGGAAAACGAAACCCGAAAGAGAAATATGTCAAGCCCATGAGTATTTTGTTCTTGGATAGAAGCTTTCAAAACTGCGGAGGAGGTAACGAAAATGAATTAGTGAGCTTAAAAACTTTTGACGCCATAGAAACTGGTTTTATGTCTCACGTAATTATGCCTGTCCAGCTTCAAAGTTATACAGCGCCAAAAGATGCCACCAAAATTTTTACAGCTGTTCGTTCGTCTATTGGGTTTGGAACAAAGGAACTTTTAGGAGATTTATGTGGTTTGGGGGGGGGGTGATGATTACTACAACACAACCACCATAATTAAACGTGCTATGACCCACTTCACGAGCATATTTAAAAAGCAAAAAACAACTGGATATTGGGGTGGGGGGGGTGGGAAGGGGTTGGGGGGGGGGGGAGAGAAATCCTTTTATGTAACTGGGCCACACTTGAAGACACATAGCTAGGGTGGCTCTTCGAAAACGAAAAAATTTCCGCACGCGGTTTAACAGAACATTATTTACAATTTCTTCCCACACACGCAGAACACGGCATGGAAAGGTTAAATGCAAGCGAAGAGGAGCTCGTAGCTATGATCGTACGAGATTTTCATAAAGACTACGACGACAGTTATGGGAAGGAAATGTTTAAAAACTTAATTGGTGGTTATATCTTTCCTCATATGATCAGCTATAAAAATCTGGGACATAATAGTTCTGTTGCCAACGTTTTCTCCATTAATTTAAAAAA
>JAIZAY010001774.1:0-13213 GCA_029531755.1 Holothuria leucospilota | reverse complement strand
AAGCGCGTATCATTGCAAGTTACACCAATAAATGCAGACAGCTGATTTGCAACCAATCGTACACGCGCGTAAGTCTACTACACGTGCGGCGAAATCTACGCTGTGAGTGCACGTTTCAGACGTGTGCTTCATTATTTTCACCCAAGATGACGTCAGTGTGATGTCAATGCATAAGGTCTATTATAAGTATAGATGCCAAAGTCCTATACCTACACTGTAACGGAGATTGAATCCTCATGGAGACGCAAATATGGGAGTAGAAGTGTGGATTTGACATACCCGCTTTTTATTCGGTGATGTGCGTATAGTAGGGAGCTTAAGATTGCACGACGCGGACGTCGGCTACGACGTAATGACGTCATGTTGTAACTTTACGTTGTCGGTGTAATTCTACATCGGAGTCGCTCGTTTTGGCGTTGTGGCTAGAACGGCAACAAGAGGCAGTTTATGACGTCATATATTTTTTGTTGCCATGCCAATCGTTGCGTTAGAAACTTAAAATACGCGTTGCACACATATCATAAATTCATCGTCGTCCATTATATCAGTTAAATAACCATAGCAATTGCTTCACGGACTCGATGAAGGTTTGCCACTCTTCAATTTAGGCCTACATAAGGAGTAAGTTTGACTTATACTTCCCGCTAAATACTGTTACCATTAACAGATCGGCTTGCGCGTCTGATACTCAAACGAAGTTCGAATATCGCCACGCGACTTTCATGCCGCGTCGTAGAAATCTAAAGCGCAATAGTTCCAGGGCGCGGACGTCAGCTCGACGACGTGGACTGTGGGTTAAAACGCCGCGTCGCCCTGCCCACGTCGTGTAATCTAAAGCTCCCTAATAATAGGTACGCACAGGAAATTTCATTCCTAAAATAGCGTGGCATGCGTGAGCGTTGAGTACACGCAGGATAACGTTCTCTGTGTTTTATCCCGAATACTTGACTTGACACTTTTGCGCGCTCCGGAAACAAACGCGCTAGTTGATTTCCCGTTGTGAGTGCGTAAGATATTAAAGGTTCATTTAAGAGTGTGTTCCTGATGATTCAATAAAACTGACCAATAAATAAGCCCATGAACCAGGGAGCTTCCAGCTCCCTGCATGAACTGAGCTTCGAACGTGCCATTGTGCGTACATTTTCAAGTGCACCTAATGCAATGCAAAATGCCGCAAGGAAAAAATAAAGTTCTTCTTTTAAGTGAAATCTATTGAGGAGTAATACTCCTTAAATTTACAATGTTTCAAAATAACAAGTGTTCATACTTTTGTAAGACATCTGTCCGTTTGCTTTCAAAACGACTGAACAGCTGAACAGAGCATTATCAGCACTTCCGGCCCGATATTGTGGCTCCATGGGGAGTCAATGCACCATTTTAAGTTTGGAATCTATGTTTATAACATCTTTGTATCTTTCCATTTAGCGCACACCCTATTTAGAATTAGCACTATCATGAAGTCTGTAGGCCAATGGAGTTTTAGATTCGTATTCTTGGGGTTGGATTTACTTGTAAACCCAAAGGTAATAATAAGTAAGGGTACTTATCGTTTTTTGTCACACATTAGTACATTTGCGTCAGATACTCTGATGTGTAGCCATTTCATTAAGTTGCTAAGGCAATCCATGTACTAGACGCAGTGCAATGATGTGGATGAGAACTAATGCGTGATTGTGCGAATTAAAGCATTAGAGGCCGAAGAGGCGTTAAGGACACGCTACAGGTGTAGGGCGCGTTACCATGCCCACATTGGTCAGTGTTACATTATTTCCGAAGGTGACCTACATAACGTGATCTCCAATTCGGGTTCAATTTTGCACGGTATAGATAGTTCTCACATGACGTCATAGGAGCTTTTCACTGTATTATTTCAGCCATGTCTGAGGGCAACCCCGGCATGTGTGTACAGGCTTGCCCTCAGACATGGCAGTTGCTAACCTCTAGCTGTGACGTCACTGAGGACTATCTATATTCCACACATAGAGCAGGATATATATTGCTCTGTGATTCCTCCAAAGATATTACAAGCATAGATTCCAAACTTAAAATGGCACGTTGACTCCCCACGGAACCCAATATATCGGGGAGGAAGTGCTGATCACTGCTCAGTCGTTTTGAAAACAAACAGGCAAATGAACGTCTTACAAAAGTATTAATACTTGTTATTTCGGAATGTTGTTGACTGAAGAAGTACTACGCCTCAATAGATAGTTCTTACGTGACGTCATAGGAGCTTTTCACGTGTATTATTTCAGCCATGTCTGAGGGCAACCCGGCATGTGTGCACAGGCTTGCCCTTAGACATGGCGGTAATCGATACTTTAAATAAGATCTTCAACTTATTATTTTAATTTATCATAACTGCTTATTATTATTTGTAAATCATTTAAGGATTATAGAAGATAATGGGGTTCTAGTATACTATGATGAATTTTTAAAGGTAGCCAAACTTATAGTTTACAGCAGTTAAATTTATAATCAAAAGCTACAAATATGTTTTAGTATTTAATGCTGACTACATGGGATTACGCGACTTAGTAAACTTTTTGTATTGCCTTCTGTACAATTCTTCTGCTTGCAATTAAAATATAGCGAAGCGATTTAAGACTATTATATATTGTATCGTAATATTTAGATACAATTCTAAATACATTGTCTTGCAGATTTCAGATTCTATAATTGGTTTTTTCCCCAGTATTGGCAATGGGTTAAAAAAAGTTTACTTTCAGATTGAAATTTGAATTTTTACTGTAGTGCCCTCCTTTACGCTGATTCAGAACTTCAATTTTACGATCCCTTCGTTTATTTACTGTAAATTATATTATAATTGAATTACTTTTTGCCTTTTTTTTCAATGTTCAATTAATAGAATTGATTACAAAAAATTTAGCTTCCTTCAGTACAGAAAATTAAATATGAAAGTAACGAATATAAAGGACAAATAAAAGAAAGGGCAGGTTGTATATAGGTTTAGGATGTAGATTTTATTTTGGTCTTTTTAGGCAGGTGCGTCTCTATATTTGATCGGGTTTTTCATTTGTTTCCTATGAAGTCTTTTGAAAATAATTTATATGAGTAAAGATTTATCATCACCGTAAATGTTGTATTAGCTTTATTAATTCATTTATCAAATCCCTAAATTATTTTATGATAGCTATCAATAAATTCCACTTAATAGCTTATAAAGTATTTTCATTCTCCAATAATGTTTTGGCTTAAGTTTAATTTTTGAACCCAATTCATTTTAAATAATGGTATCAATAAAATTGGCATACTCATATTTTTGTAATATTTTAATTTGTTATTGCAAATTTAGCTTCATTTGACTTTAATTATTAAATTGAAAAGTCCATTGAAAACTGTTTTATATCAGGCTCTGCGGTAGTATAATTAATTTCTTGGAAAGGTTTCCTACTAGCACTTTGTAAATAATCAAATGTAAATATATGTGAAAGTTTTTTATTCCAAATATTTTTATCAAAT
Organism: Holothuria leucospilota; assembly: GCA_029531755.1. Taxonomy (NCBI): domain Eukaryota; kingdom Metazoa; phylum Echinodermata; class Holothuroidea; order Aspidochirotida; family Holothuriidae; genus Holothuria; species Holothuria leucospilota. The sequence continues at coordinate 9,730 of JAIZAY010001774.1, read as the reverse complement.
TTGTTATTAAAATTTATTTTTAATAGCATCCAAAATCAAAAGGAAATTAAACATGATTGGGAGAAATAGATCTATATGAATTTAATATTAATTTTTAGAAAAACAAATTTGATGAATTGCAAAGATTTCCTAAGTTAGAAGGACTAGACATTTTAGCAAATTAATTTATTTAATAAAGTCCCATAAACGTATTAATATTGTGTAAATTAAAAACACTGTGATTTTACCTAGAAAATATTCTTACGTTTTATTATGTATTCATAATTCACATTTAATTATTTTATTATAAGTAACGTCAGTGAGGAGGAGTTCAAGCAAGTTAAGTTCATTTGGCAGTAAGAAAATTATAAAACTGAGAGATTAGTTTGAAAATATTGAAGATTGAAAACTTATTGTTTTCGAAGTTATCAAATACTTGATCAAAAGGTTTAAATAACCACTTTAATCCGATTAAACTTAATTGTAAAGAAATTAATCTTAACATTAAATAGTTTATAATTAATAATTTTCATTATGAACATTTAAGGTTTAATCTTAAGTCACCTATGGTATAAATGTTTTCTTAAAATCAACAATTTGGTCATACTGTAATAAGTTATAGGTCTAATCTAATTAATTAAAGTTAAGTAAGTAACTACTTTTAGATTATGTATAGCTACAGATGTACTAGGGGAATGAGGTTCAATAATTATCGATTTGTAATGGTCATTAAATAGCGGGTTTTGAACTAGTATTTTAGTGAAACAAAGCTTACATACTATTCTTAGATTAAAATTGTAATGCTATTAAATTCTTTGCTAAGTAATTTAAATGCGTGAATGTTCGTCATGTAAGTTAGGGATCCAAATCGTTGGTAAGTTTGCAAGCAAATAAAATTAATGATTTGTCGAAATCTGAGTTTCCAAATGGTCACGTACTAGAATAATCTGCAATGTTAACGATTATCAAGTATAAAAATGTTTATTTTATAAATGGATTGATTATGTATACATGTGACAAACTTTTTTGATTATATTAACATTCATGGAAATAGTTAGTGTGAAGATTATTTACAAAATTTAATTTTCTAAAGAAGGAACATCTAATATTCTAACTAAATGAGAAATCTAGCATTTATATATTGGTTGAAGTAAAGGTCAAATAAACCCGTTATGATTTTTTAAAAGTAATTCTTTACTTAATACAGCATAACTTAGACTAATTGAATGCCAATTACTTATTGTAGATAATGAAACTTTTTATGATTAGTCTATTTAAACCTTTCTGACTTACATTGGTAACACACTACTGTAATTTGGTGCCTGGATTTTACAGTATGAACAATTGTCATAATCAAAATGGGATGAAATCGATCAAATTTGTTAACCCTATTTGTTTTATGGGAAGTTTATTCCCACGGTAATGAAGAAGCATCATGTAGATACAATCTATTCGAATGAATTACGGAGATTATAGGTTATTTGGAAATTCGTTAGGGACGTGTGGTATCAAATACTGGTTTTAGAACTATACATTGACATTCGATTATACGCACTCCGATTTTATGAATAAAATTCGTAAGATTTGAAATTCTGAATTAATTGTCAATGGCATGGTAATTTATATTAACTTCTTAAATATTCTTATGATCAAATGTTCAGGTCAAAATTGCATTTTTGGACACAATGTAATATTATACCACAGTCGAGTAGAAGTTTGTTATTGTAGAATTTTTTTATTGAATCTAATTTGAAATCTTATATGAAATTTGAGGAAATACAAATTTTTTCATTATTTTTTTTAAAGAAGTTTACTAATCAATTGTATTAAATACATTTAAGTGATAAAATATAAAATAGTTACTGGATTATAGAAAGTAACTTTGTCATCAGTAATTTGCAGTAGAATTTATTATAGGGGTGAATTAACAAATGGGTTTCATTTACTTTAATTTATTTAAATTTTAATAGATTAGTTAATTGTCATTAATCAAATAAATTCAATTCATTTTATTACATGAGACTCATTTTTTATTCAAATTAGCTGTAAAATGATATGATTTGTTTACTCAAATTAAATCATAAAGTTTTAAAAATCATAAGTAAAATTCATTTAAATTATTTGAAATTTGAGATTAGTGACTCATTTTATAAGGTAGTGGATGTATATTGTAAGGCGATTATATAATTGTTTAAACTTTGGGACATATTTAGTCTGATTAGTACCTTAATGATTTTTCTTAATGCAGTATAAAGTTGAACTTAATTGGTTTGGTATATTAATTCGAATTTATTATTTTTCAAGAATGTTGTTAATAGTTAAAACATGCAGTAAAACTATAACATAGGATGAAGTTGACTTAACTTAGATTAAGTGCTCTGTTTATTATATGGATTGATTTAGTTGAATTTCAATTTTTTTTTAACAATTTTAATAATCAAATTTCGTACAAAGTTCGAAAGTAGGTATAAAGTCCTCGTTCATAAATTTAGGGAGTAGTATAATGACAGATACTTTTGTCTCTAGACAATCTGGATAGATTTTTTAAACTTAATTAGCAAATTTATAAATTTGCCCCATTAATTTCATTACTTCCATGCTTCAATCAGCTTAAACAATACATTTCCTATTTATCATTAAGTGAGTTAATTGATTGTTGATTGTAATTAACATGCTGTATGCAATTGAACTTTTAGGAATTAATTGTACTAAATTACAAAGTAGTAATAATCTTGATAATTTAATTCTTATATATTCTTTAATACGAAGAGTATTTTTATTGCCATTTGACATTTACAATTTAATATGTTTTAGATTAACTATAATTGTACTTAGCTTTCCAATCACCTTTTATAGTTTCAAATCTTATTAAAACGAAATTGAATGAAGGTACAATAATCTAATTATATAGTTCTACTTACATCATTAATTATTTCAGGGAACTAAGTCTATATGACTCCATTTGAATGGTATTAATTGGGAGAGTCTAACATTTCGTGTTATTCATGAATAGTTATATGGTATTGTGTCTCCCTGACGAGATCTCTCATATTGTTCAACATTGTTTAGTTAACGATAAGGGTGTAGTACATTTTCAGAGTAAGTTAGTGTTCCTTATAAAGATGTGACACATCTTATAGTTTTTAATGATTAAAACACTACAGTTACAAAGTATGGGAGTTTGGAAGTTGATGATTAAAGATTTTCATTAACTTTTTAATTCAACCGAAGATGTGTATTTACCACTTAGGATACACATTTTATTCATCTTACATTTTCGTATGATTTTTATGTTACGTTAAGAATTTAACAAGATGTCAAATTGAAAGCTCTGGCAAGTATTATTAATAATGAAATTCCAGGTTCTATATTTAATGTATTGAGATTATTTACGTAAATAATAACTTGATAGAATTTCGTATCGCTATAATCAACCTACTTCCCTTTTAACGCATTTTATTACAATGAAAACGTAAAAATAATGATAAATTTCTTTAATTGGATTTTATTAAAGATAGTGATTAGTCATGAATTACAATGTCCTTTTAAGTATATAAACTTTGCCCAATAGTGGATTGTTATTCAAGATTAGTAGTTTTTCTTGAAATCTATTAAATAAACATATTGGGATTCTTCATAAAGTTCAATTTCCTAAAAACTAAATTTTTTTTAAACTTTACTGCATTAAATTTTGTATGGTTCTGGAAAATTTCTATGCTTCGTATTTTTCATTGCAATATACAGTTTTTAATTCACGTATACAGGATTATTTAACCATTATAGATTTATCGTAAAGTCTACTTTATATAAGTTTTATAAAACATGTTTATAAAAAAATTATATTGATTCGGCTCAATATTCTTTAATTTCTCTTCACTGTTTACTTAATTTATGATTATTAATTAAATCTTGATTTTTAATTCTCAAATGATTTAATTGAAATAATTTTATTTAATGTAAGAAATTTTGAATTGTTTGATAAACTTCACCTCAAATTGTTTTTCAGTCATCATTTTTCTCTTTTAAACAATAAGCGAGCTACTAATGTCCTTATAGAGTTCTGTTCAATTGAAATTATGGATGGGAATTTTAATTTCGGAAATCAAAATTTTAATTTGAAATTAAACTTTGGCATAAATTAATCTTGAAGAACAACAATTGCATTTTATACCTCTTTAACATTAAGTTTTCATTATTAAATTTTTGTTTTAAAAATTGGAAAGTTATTCGCCATTTGTTTTATGATAAGATTTTACATTGCATTGTGATTATTTCTGAGATCAAGAGTTTGGGATTTACATTTGTATTACTTAATATTCTTTTTTTTTTCTAGTATAAATGGTATTTAAACATGCAAATAATATTTAGTCAATGAGTTTTCACTCACATTTAGCGAAGTGAAATATTAAGTGTATTTGATCATGAGTTGTATGGTCATCATTTGTCACTTTGTATAGAATTTTGTAATAGTACAATATTCTATTTTTCTATTAATATCTTTTAGTTTTGAATTTAGTGTCAAATGAATTGACTAATAGTTTCGTATATAATTTAAAGGGACTTGGATAATCAATTTGGAAGCACATAGGTTTAATTTCACCTTCAAAGGAATTTATATTAAGTAGGACTTTCGATTCAAGTTTTTATATTAGATAGATAAATTTTTATAGAAACTTTGATTATGCGATTAGCAGTATAATTGGAAATACTTTTTATTAATTTTCAATCAGATATGTTGAATTTATGCAATCATATGATGCTGAATTAAAGTAGTTATACCTCGTATTTGCCATTGCATTTATAGTGGTATGTTTTATGAATTTTGTAACAGTATAGGATGAACTATTATGTAAGATGTTTATTCTTTAATCGAACAGTTTTAGGGATTACAAATTATTTTACTTCATTCCCGACTTTACTCTGAATAAAATTCTATAGAATTTGTTTGGATTAATCTGGGAAAACTCGTTGAATTACACCAGGTCAGATGTGCAATGTACCAATATTGTCATTCCAAATTCTATCAGATAGTTCATATCTCTATGAGCGTATTTTCTTAAATTAAAATTTTCCTTTATTTGCGAATTATAGAGTTTATCGCTGGATTTCCGCAAGAATTCAAATAATTTCTTCGGGTAGCATTTATTGATTGGTTTCCTTAAAAAACCGTAATAGGATTAAATTGCCACTTCCATCAGACCTATGATGTGTACCATTTTTATGACTGGCATTATTAAAATGTTTTTGGAATGTTTTTTTAGAAAATGTTTAAAACTTAAATAGTTTGGCATTGTTTTAACCCTGAGTCAACCCTTTGTTTAAATTTGAACCTTCAAAAATAAGGGTTTCTTTAAAGCTGAAATAAATCGACACAGTTATATAGAAAAAAGGTTAGTTTCCGGACCATATCTACATCACATGTTATCAATAAGAATTTATTCTTGAAAAATATCAAATTGACAATATCGGTTCAATGTAATCCTGCAACATATTTATTCAAATCGAATATTAAATCGTTCAATACCAAAAATTACTGATTTTATCAGAATTATTTGATATTGTCCAAGAATACTAATACCCCTACATTAGGGTTTATTAAATGTTCATATAAAAGAAAAAAATGGATCAAATTTTAGGCTAGAAATACATAATTCTATTAATTATAAAGTTCATGTTTATATGATATATTTTAGAAATTATTTAAATTACATTTAATTGAACCTTGTACCCCAGTTTTAATTATAGCTTATACGTTTGATCTAAATAAGTTGAATGCTTCAAGTCCTAATGATTCCAATTTTATTTATGATTGAAAATTTCGTTTACAAATTTATCACAGTACTTGTACGATTTTACACTAAAATAATTTCACGTTCTAATTTCTATTTTTAGATTCTTCTGATATTGTACTAAAAATTATTATGAGAAGTTTTTAAAATTTCTAAAGTAATTTAATTTGTTCAACTATATTATTGAAGCAAAATTTTATTTAATATAACAATTGTTCATTATTTAATATTCTTCGAGTTATTATGAAATGTTCATTAGGAATCAATTTCACGCAGTTCACATAGTTAATCCAATCTTTTCAAATAAAATTATTAAGTTTTTAAAGAGAATCGTTATATTCTACACAAAATATTCTAGATTATAACAATAGACTATGTACAGCTTTCAACTCATAGACATTATTGTTGACGAAAATTTACTACGAATTGAAAATGATTACCTACTTCAACTTAACGACAATTTGTATAAAAAATGTCGTTTTGCCTAACACGAGAATGTTAGGTATTTACTTATTTCTATGGGAAGGTTCTTGGATTAGAATTTATTGTATTTAATTTAATTCACTAAATTTTGATCACGGAGTTTCACTTTCATTTCCTGCATTTGAGATTAAGGGTTCAAGATATTGCTAAAATGATTCATACTCAAATTAATTCTGTGAACTATTGGATGTTCCACACACCCAGTAAGTGATATCAGGAATACGAACAGTCAAAATTAAGTAACACAGCTAGCAACCATTGAAAATGCGTTCCTATTTGCTAGGGTCGTTATCGTAATCACGTTACCTGAATGCTAAAAAGTTAGATCTGACTTATGCGCGTTGTTAATCCCGCAAGCTCTGTAAAAGTTATGCTACTCGAATCTGACAAATGTTTCTTAGATTTCGCAAAGTCTAGCGTTGATTAAAACGGTTCCTAAGGAAATCATTAAGTATTGATAATTCATGCTGGTCAACGTATATTTAGGGAAAGAATGTTGTCGTAATGATTATAGAGTTCTAAGGAGTAGCTAAGATTCTAACGATTTCAGTCAGTCTAACTGAAACGCTAAATTATGATATAAGCTTTTAGTTACTCAGTAATTAAGTTGATAATATTCGAAGCAATGGTATACTTCTTTAATAAATTGATTAACAGTATAATCTACGACTTGCTTGTCTTCATCATTCATCATTATAATTGTTTGTGGATGATTTTCCGTTGGCAAAGCAATAACTGGGAACTGTACATGAGTCATCTTGATATTTAGCGTTGAAATCGAGTCAACTGCTTATTCGGAAGGAAATCGTTGAGCAACAATACTCTAGACGTGAACACATGGTCCTACGAATGGAAATGCATCGGTATGAACGTATGGAAGGTACTTCCAATCGCCTTAAGTCTACTTATGTCCTTAAAACTTAATGCAATCATAGTACGTACTTAAATGGACCGGTCATTACCAATGTATTCTTCTAAAATTACCAATCTATTATTATGTTAATGTCACAATTATACAAAACTCGATTAAGATAGAGATAAAATTTCCAAATATGATACAGATTTTACATTAAAAGATTCCCAATAAAATGCTGACTCAATGCGTATCTATACAAAGGTGCTTATAGTTCAAGTTGAAACAGATCAATTTAATCGACGATTATTTGAAAGTAAAAGTATAATTTATTTTAAAGAGTATGTTTGAATTTTTATTATTCTTGAAAATTTATTAAACGTTTCGGATTACATGAATAATTCCTGATAGCTTCATTGCCTTATATGACGAAGGCTTTTTAATATTATCGGCATTCAAGTATCGAAGCCTTTTTAGAACATTAAGTTATAGTTCTCAGTGACGTCACAGCTAGGGGTTAGCAACCGCCATGTCTGAGGGCAAGCCTGTACACACATGCCGGGGTTGCCCTCAGACATGGCTGAAATAATACAGTGAAAAGCTCCTATGACGTCATGTGAGAACTATCTATACCGTGCGAAACTGAACCCGAATTGGAGATCACGTTATGTAGGTCACCTTCGGAAATAATGTAACACTGACCAATGTGGGCATGGTAACGCGCCCTACACCTGTAGCGTGTCCTTAACGCCTCTTCGGCCTCTAATGCTTTAATTCGCACAATCACGCATTAGTTCTCATCCACATCATTGCACTGCGTCTAGTACATGGATTGCCTTAGCAACTTAATGAAATGGCTACACATCAGAGTATCTGACGCAAATGTACTAATGTGTGACAAAAAACGATAAGTACCCTTACTTATTATTACCTTTGGGTTTACAAGTAAATCCAACCCCAAGAATACGAATCTAAAACTCCATTGGCCTACAGACTTCATGATAGTGCTAATTCTAAATAGGGTGTGCGCTAAATGGAAAGATACAAAGATGTTATAAACATAGATTCCAAACTTAAAATGGCGCGTTGACTCCATGGAGCCACAATATCGGGCCGGAAGTGCTGATAATGCTCTGTTCAGCTGTTCAGTCGTTTTGAAAGCAAACGGACAGATGTCTTACAAAAGTATGAACACTTGTTATTTTGAAACATTGTAAATTTAAGGAGTATTACTCCTCAATAGATTTCACTTAAAAGAAGAACTTTATTTTTTTCCTTGCGGCATTTTGCATTGCATTAGGTGCACTTGAAAATGTACGCACAATGGCACGTTCGAAGCTCAGTTCATGCAGGGAGCTGGAAGCTCCCTGGTTCATGGGCTTATTTATTGGTCAGTTTTATTGAATCATCAGGAACACACTCTTAAATGAACCTTTAATATCTTACGCACTCACAACGGGAAATCAACTAGCGCGTTTGTTTCCGGAGCGCGCAAAAGTGTCAAGTCAAGTATTCGGGATAAAACACACAGAGAACGTTATCCTGCGTGTACTCAACGCTCACGCATGCCACGCTATTTTAGGAATGAAATTTCCTGTGCGTACCTATTATTAGGGAGATTTAGATTACACGATGTGGGCAGGGCGACGCGGCGTTTTAACCCACAGTCCACGTCGTCGAGATGACGTCCGCGCCCTGGAACTATTGCGCCTTAGATTTCTACGACGCGGCATGAAAGTCGCGTGGCGATATTCGAACTTCGTTTGAGTATCAGACGCGCAAGCCGATCTGTTAATGGTAACAGTATTTAGCGGGAAGTATAAGTCAAACTTACTCCTTATGTAGGCCTAAATTGAAGAGTGGCAAACCTTCATCGAGTCCGTGAAGCAATTGCTATGGTTATTTAACTGATATAATGGACGACGATGAATTTATGATATGTGTGCAACGCGTATTTTAAGTTTCTAACGCAACGATTGGCATGGCAACAAAAAATATATGACGTCATAAACTGCCTCTTGTTGCCGTTCTAGCCACAACGCCAAAACGAGCGACTCCCGATGTAGAATTACACCGACAACGTAAAGTTACAACATGACGTCATTACGTCGTAGCCGACGTCCGCGTCGTGCAATCTTAAGCTCCCTACTATACGCACATCACCGAATAAAAAGCGGGTATGTCAAATCCACACTTCTACTCCCATATTTGCGTCTCCATGAGGATTCAATCTCCGTTACAGTGTAGGTATAGGACTTTGGCATCTATACTTATAATAGACCTTATGCATTGACATCACACTGACGTCATCTTGGGTGAAAATAATGAAGCACACGTCTGAAACGTGCACTCACAGCGTAGATTTCGCCGCACGTGTAGTAGACTTACGCGCGTGTACGATGGTTGCAAATCAGCTGTCTGCATTTATTGGTGTAACTTGCAATGATACGCGCTTTTCCTCCATTTTCCTCCAAACGAGGGAGCACTTTCTCCTTTGTGACATCATATGCATAAGGTCTATATCTTTGAAAAGATAACACACAATGCGCCGATCGCGGGTGGTGCACTGCAGTGGCGTAGCTAGATGTTTTTGTCGGGGGGGGGGGGCAAAATCAAAAAATTTCCG
>JAIZAY010001770.1:0-13223 GCA_029531755.1 Holothuria leucospilota | reverse complement strand
CTTAGTAACTTGATTTTCAAGGTTAAATATATAAACGATAAGTTGTTAATCTCAATATGATAATACCTTGGCAGTAAGATGTTCAGATGCTGACATTCGAATTCTTCTTGTCTCAATTATTTGAAATGAAATATTTTAATATAAAGTAACACGAACATCCGTGAGAGTAAGATATTCAATTATTGAGATTCTTTAGGCTTAATTATGTCATCGCTCCGTGGGGAGGATGAGATATGGTAGTTAATTTGCCTGTTGGGCTGCATGTGACAATGCCAGCTGAAATAGCAACCGTTGCAATGGTAAAAGTTAATCTTCCAAGTTACTAGTCATAGGCACTAACCCATGTTGGGGTACTTCAGGGTGACCGGAAGTCCATAACTGAAGGAGGGGTCTAAACATGTCCGTGCGTGTGTGGACGAGTATGTGTGTGTTAGTTAGGGTGTGTGTATTTTTGTTTTGTAAATATTTCCTAAACCACTTGGCTGATTTTCTTCAAAGTTAGTTGGAAAACACCAATAGGTGGAATCCTTGTGTCACACTTAACACCTGAAGCTAAGGTCAAAGGTTAAGTTTGGTGAAAATAACTTTTTACTATAATTCCGTCTGTAGGGAAATATCCCTCTGAAATGAACCTTCACACGAAACAAACGTTCTTAGGACTATCAAAATATGTGATTGTCATGACAACAAAGGTCAAATGCTACGCGATGGAAGGGAAAATGCATATCTTTAAGCGAAATTTTGTACCATGAATTTCTTGTGGGCTGGACCCATTTTTTTAGAACTTAGTGGGAAGATACCCAGTGTAGGAGGTTGTGTCTTGCAGACATCATGAAGTAAAAGACAAAGGTCATAGGTCAAAGGTCAAGTTGTGTTAAAATCAGTTTTTGACGAAAAATGCAAGCTGAAATATTGCACTGACATGAAACTATACACATATAACAGGGATGTAAAGTTCTACTAAAATGTGTCATGCTATAACAACAGAGGTGAAAGGTCAGGTGACGGGAGGCCAAATTTCTTCTAACTTGGTGGGAAGGTTCCCCAGGGTGGGAAATTGTGTCTCACAGACCCCGAAGGTGAAGGCCAAAGGTCAGAGGTCAAAGACCTAATTGCATAAAATTGTTTTTTTTGGCCATAACTCTCAGGGGGAAAATTGTATTGACATGAAAATTCACATGCACACTAGGAATTACGAATGCCACCACAACATGTGGTTGCCATGGCAACCCAGGTCAAGAGTTACTTGAAGGGGGTCCATTTTTGTTTCCAAACCTACTGCTAATCAGCTCAACCTATTTTTTTCAAACTTGATGGGAAGGTGCCCCAGGGTAGAAAATTGTTCGCAGGAACTCGGAAGTAGAGGTCAAACGTCATAAGTCAGATTTTACTTGTTCAAAGCCAAAGGTCAAATGGTATTAAACCGTTCTTTGACAACAATGTAATTTAAAGAGGAAACATTTCTAGAGGAAACTTAAAGCTACCGCACACTGCTGCGACGCGAATGCAACGCAACAAAACTCCTTGCGACTGGCCGTCGGGTTTGTATCGCGTCGGCGCAGTGTGCGGCAAAATTTGCTTGCGAACCGACTTGCTTGCAACAATTTCAAGGAGTTTTAAGTAAATCGGGCGTATCAAACTTGTTTGATATTCGTCGCAAATTTTTCAGCCGTTGCCTTTGAGTTGATTCGCGTCGGGCTAGGGTGCCATACTCACGGGAGTAAATATGGCGGTCCCCATGTGTAAAGATGACAAAGAGGTCCAACTTATTGAATTGTGGCAAACGGTGCCCTGGTTATATGACGTCATCCACAGGCATTAGAGCAATACGACAGCAAAATCTCGCCATTTCTTGAAATGAAAAATGCACTGTAATGTCAAGGTAAAATCGCCGATATTGTTTTAGAAATGATTGATTGATAATTGCTTAAAGGGGGTACGTTGGCCGACTCTCCAAACATTTATCATGCAAACAAAACTAAGTTAACAGGAACCTCTGACACACCTGTTGGCCCGTACATAACGCCGAGGTAAGGTTATATATACCGGAAAGGGCTACAGTATCGTAACTCTCTATAACGTCAGATGCTAACAACTGTATCGGCAATCTGAGAGCTACATTTACTTATTAACGTTACTCAAGTTGAGACCCAGTGAATTCCATTTATGATTTTGGAAAATTATTTTCCTTCCTTGAAAGTAACACTCTGGCAAATATTGCCTACTTGTAATACACCCCACTACTGAGGAGCCCCGAAAACAATGTTTCTGGGCAAAACGCGTCTAGCAATAGCATAACATGCTCTGGCTTGTTACTTAACAAGTTCACTAAAGAAACATTTAAACTCAAACCCTTGGGTCTCCTATTAAAGTCGTCACTTAATAGTTGCGAAGGTATTATTTTCTGGGTACTATCCACCCACATCTCGAAAGAATTTCTCAGCGAATTTAAGAGACTAAACCTTTAAGGACGGTTTAATTCATCCCGATCATATCTCGTCTGCGAACACGTCACTGTATTTTGGTGAGTCGGCCAACCCCCACCCCCTTTAAAGGTTAAGATAAGTTTTTTGTGCCATAGTCCAGGCTACGAGCCACAAAACCTTGCATTTTGACATATATAATGTTTTTCAACGGTTTCTGGTCAATTTCTAGGCGCTGATTCCAAATCCGGTGGGTGCCAGTTCATAACTATTGAACATTTTTGCTGAAACGCAACAATCCAAAATGTCCGCCAAAATGTACTGTTTGACGTATATCTCCTCTTTAGGTGTAGCAAATTCTACAAATACTCAGTCAAATTACACTCAGAAGTGCACAGTCTACTATTTCCATTAATTATTCGGTGGTGTGGTTTGGTTTGGTGTATGTGATGTTATAACGTGTGCATCGCCTTACCATCGATGCCGCAAAAGTCCACTTTGCTCTAGGGGGTTAATTAACACATGGTCAGTTTATCAGCTGTAGCCAGTTCTGCATCAGGGGAATTCCTAATTTTGAAATAATGGAGCTAGTTTTAAAGAGCACAATGTAGTTAGGAGTGGCTCTACTCAGGTGAGAAATGAAAGGGAGGGTACTCTTCGGTAAGGTTCAGGTTCAGAGATTGCGGAGTATTCAAGTTTATCATTTTAGAAATGCCATGTACATGAATAATTAGCAAAGCGAGGAAGGACGCCATTGATCTCATGGGGTATAAATTCCTGTATCCACCTATAAACTCCCTCTATCCACCCCTCTGAGTGTTCACTGAGAAACTATTTTGAAATGTTACGGACACAGGGAATGCACATGGATGTATTGTCATCCTCCCATATCTAAAAGGTAATTTTTCAAAAGTTCCCTCGACTCTCTGGCGAAGAGCCAAGAGGCGAAATCAAACATCACTGAACTTTCGAAGGAGTTCTGCTCTCAAAAGAGCTACGTCCCCAAGGGATAACAAACTTAACTGGCCAACCTCTCTTACCTCAGACCTCTACACCATGGGTCCATATCTAGAAAGAGACTATTTACCCTTGACCAGCTGATTCGTGGCATTGATGGTTTAAGCAATTACCTGAGTTGAAAGGTGAAACTCATTCCAGACCCATTCAGGTTCTCAATCCAGCTCTGCTTTAAAACAGTGCCTATATTTTACACTAGAACATGGGCAATGTGGGATGAATGTATGTAATCAGGCTCGGATCCAAGGGGCGGTTTCCCGGCCTCAGCCCCCCTTTTTCGCCACACCAACAATTGCAAATACGCGAAAATTAGCATAATGTTAATCTAGGAGAAAATTCAAGGTAGCTTTCAGCCAGTGGCGGTACGGGGGTGGGGGCATTTTCCCCCAGTCAGAAGCTCTTCCCCCAGATGTACCCTGCTCAGCTCCTGAAGTAAAGTGGCCTGGCGGGAGGAATAGTCTAATACATTGAAACTTTTTGGAATCTTCGGATGGGATGATGTATTATAAACCAAACCATATCCATCCTGAGGCTTAATTTCTTACCAAGAGATATGCGAAAAACTCAGAGCTTCCCGGGGCTTCGCACCCTGGACCCCCATCAGGGGCTCTAAGGTGGACCCCTGGACCCCAACCGCTTTAAGGTATAGTGGTCTAGCGGGAGGAATAGCCTAATTCATTAAAACTATTTAGAATCTTTGCATTTGATGATACATCATGAACCAAAAATATCCTTCCTGAGACATAATTTTTTACCCAGTGATATGTTAGATCCTCAGGGCAGCTTTGCCGCCTGGACCCCACCAGGGGCCCTAGGACGGGTCCCTGGACCCCATCCAATGAAGCTCGTCCTTTGCACAAAAATTTTTGCGCCCCCAACATTTTCTTTTGCCCTCCCTTTTTCCCCTTCTCACTTTTAAAGTCCTGGTGCCGTCACTGCTTTCAGCCCCACACCCCCCTTTTCGAAATATCTGGATCCACGCCTGCTAATATTAGCGATAGACACTTTGGGGTGTATCACCCCATAACTTTGGTGGTAGTCGTGCCATGTCCGTTCACGTCCTGAGCGGAAATTATTTCAAGTTCAGAGATTCTTAACATTCCTGTACATTTTTAGTTGTTCTCATTTATTCATTGCTGAATCAAAAAATCTCATTTAAGGTTGTTACAGGATCAGTGTTAGCACCAGACTTGGGTTGGTGGGGCGCAACCTGAAGCCTCGCCAAAACAAATGGTTGGGAGGATTGCGAAAGCAAAATATGTTCGTCTCACGTGTATTGCATCCCCCAACACAAATTCTGTATCTTTCTTAAAAGGAACCTTGAAAGTTGGTGTTTCTGTTGCGGTAAATTTGAAAAATGCATTGTAGAATATTGAAAAACTTGGGGGTTTTATGCGAGAATCTGTGTTCCTTTAGAGCAAAATCATGTAAACCTTTGAGGCCACTGTAACAATCGGGCATATCCTATTAACATGCTTTATCGAACCCACGAAAATTTGAACTTTCTCTTACAGCCGAGGGCAGCCTCCCCCTTCCTGGGCATTGTCCCGATTAACATCACCTGAAGCCACTCTTGCAATTATATCCCCAATTCAATTTTAAATACAAAAGTTTCGCACACACATAACCTTTATCATTTCTTTAATCATCAATAAAGAGTCAACACTAACTGTTGGTTTTTACTTCAAGACTTTCACCAACCTACTTTCATGAAACCAGTCAGGCCACTGGTGTTCCCACTCAACCATCTACCCTCTGCCCATCTTAACCAAGTTCCCACATTAACCACGCTGTCTTATTTGCAACTCGTCTTGTACAGATGTCCAATAGGATCGTAGCTGGATGTTTATTACCACTGTCAAATAAACATCGAATAGGACATCACGCCATACTATGAGTAGTGCGAGGCTTATTAAGAGGATTCCTAAAAAGGGAAAGCATATGGTACCAAAATTTCCAGGCTGTCCTATAGTGCGAGGGACTTATATTTCCAAATGTATACCACCTTATCATCCCAAATTAGATTTTTACCGAAACATTTAGATCCGAAGTATTCGTTAAGGTGCAACATATGTTCCTGATGATTCTATGTAAAATGATGAAGAGTTTTACCTAAGACTCATTTAACCAAATTGATAACAGGGATCATCAAGAGAGAACGCAGAGACTCTCTGTGCTTTCTTCTAATGGTTTCTGTTTTGACTGTCCAGTTTTAGGGGCGGATTCGAGAGTTTACATTCCATTGGGGTAGCCTAAAGCTTGAAGCTTCGGAGCCTCGATGTGGTTGGGGAGGGGGTTGTGGGGGAAGGTAAATGACACTGTAATTGTTTAAGGCCATGCTCTGCTGTGTTGAATTTTAACAACTCTTCAGTTCCGAAAATCTAACACTTATGGGGCATAATTTGAATCTTTTCACTTCTTATATTAACCAGATGCAGCCACGAATTGTGAATTTTGGTTTTGAAAGCCTTATGTGTTCGTAGTGATAGAAAATCGCTCCCTCATGACAAATTTTCAAATGATGCATCACCCACAACGTTTGAAATGTGTAATGTTTTGGCGATGTAACACTTCTTTGAGATTAACCTCGTGGGACTGAAAAGTAAAATAATGAAGAATTGAAGAAAGTGAGTTTCTCTCTATGCCATGTTAATAAGCTTGTAAGCACTTGACTGTGTGCATTCTAACAAATGACTGTAGCTGCCATTTTGCACGATCCTTTTTCCATTGTTACGTCAGTTACATGCCACCAGTTGGCAAAATAATACATGGGAAGTATTGTTTACATGTAATTTTTTATGCAAATATGATTTGACTGAGGGCGTTCAGAAGGTAATATAACATAATAAACAGATGCGTATCAGAACGTCAATTTTGGCCGCCATTTTAGATTTTCGCGTTCTAATAAAGTGCTCAGAATAGTTTTCACCTGGTCTTAACCGCATTTAGAATCAACACAAAAAACTTGACTGCAGTTGAAAAATATGATATATGTACAACGCTATGTGGCTTGTAGCCTGGACAGATCTTCTGATTTGTTGAAAGACATACAAGTGCGTAGCCTAGGTGTTTGCCCGTTACTTACGGGTCTCTGGGTGTTAACGTGTGACCCATTCAGGCTGATTTAAAGAAGCTACATTACTGCAGAGATGAAGAATCACCCCTAAGGCCATAAATGACAACATTCGTTTAACTGACCATCACTTGCGTAAATTAACCATTTAGAGCAAATTTTCTCAGAAACGAAAAGTGAATATTAAGGCATCAATGGTAAGGCGATGTACACACTACAATGTCACTGAATAATTTATGGGAAATATACTTTTCACACATCCCGCACTTACAAGAATGATTTGGCTGAGTATTTTCAGAATTTGCTAACATCTAAGGAGGAAATAACCCATCAAACAGTACATTCTGGGGGCCGTTTTGAATTTTTGCCTTTCAGCAAAATGTTCAATAGTTATGAACTGGCACCCACCGGATTTGGAATCAGCACCTAAAGTTGACCAGAAACCGTTGCAAAACATTATGTATGTCAAAATTCAAGGTTGAGCTGGATTTTTATTCCCCGAACTCTCCGTCTAGCAAATGAAGAAACAATGAACAGTAAACATCTAGTTCTCCGAGGTATTTCTGCCATTTAATTCTCGTTATATATATATATTATATATATAATATATATATATATATATTATATACTATATATATATATATATATATATTAAAATGTATGTTTGGTGAGTCCGGTCGGGTCCAATTTGCGATTAGTCTGCGACCAACTAAAAACACGGAGGCAACTGTGTCAAAATCGTCAAAGACTCACTTGCGTCAGTAGTCGCAAGGAGTGTTGTTTAGTTGCAATCGGGTCGGTGCAGCGTGTGGTAGCTTTAAGGATGTATAACAGGGAGGACAATTTCTACTATTATGTATGTGGTAACAGAGGTCAAAGGTCACATGACAGATGGTCATAAATACATTTTTAGGTAAAAACTGCTACTAGTGAGCTTAATCAACTTTCTTTAATTAAACTTGGTTAAGAGGTATTCCAAAGTGAGGAGTAAGGCCTATTTCTCATAGGAACCTATAGTGAATGTCAAAGGTGCAGCAATTCCTTTAATATGTGTTCACATCCGTTACTGTTGCTTAAGTTAATGCAAGCATAGATTTTAAACTCATATATCTACAATGTTATGGAAAGTGACTCTCCTTGGAGACGCAAATATAGAGCAGAAGTGTAAATTTCTTTCTATGTTAAAAAAATTAAGAATGCATCACATTAATGCACTTTTTAGAGTAGTGTAGTGTGTGTGCTAGGGTTGCACACACACAGTCTATTTCTGTGTATTTATGTGTATATTTTGAGAGGTCTTGCGTATTCTTGGGCCAGCGCTTGTGACAGCACTGTAAATGGTACGCTGGAACGTGGTGAATGCTTAACATTCACGAGAGCAAAGGAGCACACGGCGTAGGAGCGCTAAGCCTTGTTTTTAACAACCGATCCTCAACAAGCCGAAGAGTGCTTTCTTTCTTGTATATGTTATAGATCATTAATTTTAAATTAGTCTAAAGTTGCAGTTTTGAAAGGCCGATTTGTAAATAGTTCTTACATTTACATGCAAAATAATAGCTGAATCTATTTAAAAAGAAGTTTCTAAATCCATTTTTGACTATGAAAACAAAATTTTGGGCACAGAATGTGTAATTTGACCTTATTGTTGGAATGTAACGTAACTATTTGTAATTGCCAAGAAAAAATAACATTTTGTTTTAGTCCTGTTATTTTCAACTTTGGAAAGTTGCATATTCGTTGATAAAATTCCTTCGTCAAAAATTAACACCAGCTTACCTTAAATTTGTCCTTTAACCAAGTTAAGTTCATGGCAAATACATAACGACCGGTATGTAACGTTCTTACATTTACATGCAAACTAATAGCTGAATCTATTTAGAAAGAAGTTTCTAAATCCATTTTTGACTATGAAAACAAAATTTTGGGCACAGAATGTGTAACTTGGCCTTATTGTCGGAATGTAACGTAACTATTTGTAATTGCCAAGAAAAAATAACATTTTGTTTTAGTCCTGTTATTTTCAACTTTGGAAAGTTGCATATTCGTTGATAAAATTCCTTCGTCAAAAATTAACACCAGCTTACCTTAAAATTGTCCTTTAACCAAGTTAAGTTCACGGCAAATACATAACGACCGATATACCGGAGGTCCAGTAAAAAATCTTTCGTAGCATCTTTTCCCTTTAAAACGCTTGTAGGCATTTCGCGAAAGTTTCGATGCTCGTATGCCTTCAGTATTTTAACGTAAAAAAACACCTTTTCAGCTCATAAAAAGATGTTCGAAAATATGTTCCATCAAGACAACTACACGTAAACACATACTGGGCATACAATAAATGCTCTGTCAGACGACGGTGAATTGACAAGTATCTCCACAGTAACTGCAAAATGTTTTAAAACACCGTACACAGTGCACTAAGAACAGTGTCACATTGCATGTTAACACTGGGCTTCTCAATGAAACACACTATATTTGTAGACTAAAGCACTTTTGACAATCTGTAAGGCATTCTATCTTTAAGTGTAAAAATTGCAAAGCTTTTCCCTCAGAAAGCCTGGATTTATGAAGGAAAGTATCTTCCAAAATACCCTTTAGGGTGCTTTGAAGTTTTATGATTGAGGTTTTTGCAATGCAGCACCCATACTGTAGCCATGGATGTAGTATGGGCTAAAATATGGATCCGTCTTTTCAAACCAGTACTCCACCTCTAAACTAAAAACGCCCCATAAAGGGGGGGGGGGGTGCTACTAGGAAGAGTAAGAGTTTTCGTCTGTTTCCCACAGGTATACACATTTTCGCCGATTGAGCTATCTGGAATTCGTTTATGGCATTCCTTGTGGTGCCCGCCAATGACCAACTCCTTGTAGTTCCCCTGCAAATGGGGATTCAATGATATAGACCCATTTCACCAACACCTCATATATTTGTTATAGTAACGCAAAAAGACACTATGTTGGGGGAATACGCTGGGCGCAGATAAACAGTTATACTTAACTATTTAAATAATAATTCAGTCGAAGGCAGTCAGTGGCGTCACAGGTGCGCGTAGAATGTACCGTGTATGCACGGTGTAGTGTAAAACTGGGGGTGGTAAAGCAGTTAAAATATAGGGTCTCTACATCCTTTCAATATTTTAATTTTAAAGTAAATTGTGCTCAGAATGACGTTTTTTGCTCTCTTTCAATGAAGACGACTACAAAGGTTATTAATGACGACAATTTAGAAAATGAAAAATGTAATTTGTTTTGTGGCTTCCAATATTGTGTTTCCGACATTCCGAGCAAATATGAACGCACGGTAACTTCCACTACGACAAAAGTTTAACTGCAAAAATACTTCCTTACGGAGCAACATTAGGACTTTGCATTCGGTTGACAATTAATAACATAAAAATCAAGGGAAGTGACGCACGTGGGAAAATGACACGATAGAATAATTATGTAGTGTACATTAAACCAGAATAATTAAGACGTTACAACCGTTAAATCAAGGTGTTTTCTATTAATTGTAAATAGGTAGGCAACAGCAATGTTTAGTTTAACATCTACAGTAGACGTAATGCTATGTAATTAAATGTTTGCTAAACATTTCTTCCCATGCATCAAGAAATACTGTTAGTTTGTCCAAAAAATACTTTTACCTGCATGGTGTAAGTATGAGAGAATCTCCCAGATCAAGCAGTAATTCATGCAACACTTTCCATTTCCAAAACGGGAAAACGATACCTAGAATAATTACCTGTCATTCAAAAGAGTTAAAGGACATATTGACTGACGAGACATTGTTTCGATTCAGGTTGTATATTACCAGTGCAAGTGATTACTATAACACTGATAAATTCAAACTTTACTTGCAGATGTGCATAAACAACGCTGATTATTCCATATGTCTACCCATCACTGATGTAAATACAAGAAATGAGATACTGAAAGATATGGAATGTGAAGTGCACAGTAAATATCATTACTCTTCACATGTACAAAAGGCATTGCATTTACGTTCTCAAATTATAAGGGGTTGTAGTAAAAAAACAAACAAAGTAATGACTTTATCAGAACTGCCTCTGGGAATTAAACCACACTACCGACGTGAGGATAATTTTTTTTTGAAGTTTGACAGAGTATTGTATAGACATTGACTTAGCCAGGGTGACCAAAGAAACTCTTTAATCAAATGACAAAGACAAATTATCGACAACCAGAAGCGACAAGAATGAACAATGGTGACTCTGTACTGTAGCCTCAAGACTTTAAGACGCGATGTCACAGTTTTCTGCATTTGTCGTATTGCTACAAAGATTTTTTTCCTACATCCACCCTAGACTGCAGTACTGAGCCGGTGATTAATGGCCTTGTAGTTTCATGGCATAAATGACAGGTTCAATGACGTGCACTGCACTCTATGGCAAATATCGAAACATGTACCCACATACTTTCGTACATTTAACTACCCAGTCAAAAGTTCTGGTTACGTCAGTGATAGTGTGTTGGACTCGAACTTGCGGGATGGCAATTATTTTACACAGGTAATGATAGGTTAAATAGGTTACTAACAATAGGTGCACTTGAGGATGATGGAAAATGGGCGTTTTGAAGACATTTCAGTATTGCATGATTCCGTTTACTACGTTTTGATTACATAAATGAGACTCCTTCCAAATGTCCTTCTTATAACTTCCTTCAATCTTATCTGTTCTCAGACCGAGGCATGGGAAGATATCTGTATCTAGGGCAGTAATCTGAGCGAAATCTCTATGGGGAAGCTCATTGCACTAAGCGCAGCACCAAGTGGTATGCCTACAGATGCTAACACCCAAGGGCCCTTCCTTTTTCATATGTTCTGGGTACCATCGCGATGGGGGATGGGGGAGGGACACAAGTAAGCCCTGACTTAGGTTCAGGCTATCTCTAGAAAAGCTTTGAAGTGATTGTATTTTACGAGTTGTCATTATATAGTGGTGATATTCTTTATATTTTGTGGCTGCGCGGGAGGCAGGAGGTGCTGCCTAAGAGGAGGGGATGACGTCGTGCACTCGTTGAGAAATTTTTGCCTATGTGAGGTGTCTTAGATGCAAAATGGTGCTAACTTTCTAAACCTTCTTAAAGCGTTAAATTGATTATATGTTTAGGAATCCTCATTATTTAGTGATCTTTTTCTATCCCTTTAGGGTGTAATTGAAGGGATATCGCCAACAGGAAGGGACTACGCCTCTACTCTTTGAGAAATTTTTCTTGTTCTAAGTTTTCCTAGAGCCTAAATGGTGTTATCTTTAGTGAAGCTTTGGACTCATAAATCCTATTTCATGAATGGCTCTGGAAAATCATCTTACGATATATTTCTCACTACATCAGTTGAGAAAATTACGTAGATTTACCCCTTGGTTTACCTTGAATAAGCAATATTTATGGTCTAACATATAGCAAAAGATACTTAGAGTGGAATAGAGGATATTTGTGAGATTTGGCTGTTGTTTGAAATAAGTTTGCAGCGACTGCTTATGCCCTTTAAATTAAAAGTTACTTTATAAGGTCATTAAATTTACCTAATAACTAAAGGTAGTTATTGGCTACTGTATCTTTAGCCAGTGTATATGGTGGTGTTTCTTGAAGGAGGAAGATGGTTTATTCGTCAGGCAGGGAGACCCACATAAAAACTGGTCCATTGCGGGGATTCGGGGATATCCCTGGGAAACGTTTAGGAGGAAGGGACCCTTACATGCGATTTTCCAGGTTTTTGGCCTTGAAATCAATAATTTGGACCTTGCAATTTTCAGTATTTGTGTGTATTTTTGGCCAAACTTTCATTTACGGTTTGGAAATTTCAGGGGGCAGTAGCTCCCTGTCCCCTGCAGTCTACGGCCCTGATATCATATCCAACCCGTATTATGCTAAAGTATATATTCCGCCTGCCCTCTAAGGGTAGCGGTCCCATCACCTGGAAAAAAGTTAAAATTTTGAATTCGTACCGCTGTCCATTAATGGCAAAAAGGTAAGACAATATTTTACATTCTTACAATTTCTTATTAATGTGGATATACAGGCTGATGTCCATTAAGTTTGTTTCATATTATTCAGTTTCTAAGCCTCTGGAGAGTAAAAACACTCAATCATCGTGTAATCTAATAATACAAATTAGTGTATAGTAATTGTTTACTCCCACAATCCGATACAAAACAATCAGGCCAGAATAAACCACTTCTTGCCTTGTCTATTTCCCTGACGATTTACTTCTCAAATGGATCTTTGATTATTGTTCTGTCTCTATAAGCTCTGCAATGAATATATAGTGACAAAGAAAATCCTCTTGAAGGAATCTTTTAATTTTCTTATTTGCCCATACCTCATCTTGATTATTTTCCGTTCAAATCAACACTTCCTGTGCAACCAAGTATAGCTTTTCAGTTAGAATGGTGCTTAACTCTTCTTTTGGACCTTTCACTACACCGTACAATTGAGGCAGGGTTTGACTGATAAAACTCAAGTCACAAATCTGCATCTGTTAGGCTGGCATTCTTTAATATCTCGTATCACTGTCAACATGAACCAAATTTTACATATATACAGGACTGTTCTTTTGTTTTCGTCGACGTGTCTTCTAAGCATCGAAGTTTCATCATCACAACAAGGTAAGTTTTACCAAAAATTTTGTAAGGAGCCAAATGACTCCTTACATCTATGGTAGTAAGATTTTTTACAACCCGCACTTTTTAA
>JAIZAY010001537.1:0-14435 GCA_029531755.1 Holothuria leucospilota | reverse complement strand
CTCTCACACTATGCGATCTACTTAACGACTTCGAGCACCCTCTTGTCGAAGGTCCCCAAGACCTTTAAACATGATTATCAACAACCGGGTTTTTTTGTGTTTTGGTTGCCCACGACCCGCTTACTGCCGCCCTAGTGTTCTATGTTTTGCGCTCGATGTCTACGGCCATGTTTTGACGAACGGCGTGTCGACACCTAGAATTGACTAGCCAAATGTTTTTCGTGCCTCTAGAAGTGAACGTTATAGAGGTACCCAGGATGGTCGCATTGAGTTCCAAGAGTTCTCGCAAGACGTTGGGTTGGTCCGATGGTAACTGGGACGCACGGCTAGTGTCTGGAGCTATTGCAAGCGTGATGGTAGCATAACCACCACCTCAAAAAGACTAACCATTCTCCGTGTTGGCTCCAATGATTGATTCACTGTTTTTGATCTAGGCTAAGATGGCCCTCAGGTATGTGCAGAGGTTTGGAAGAACCTTGAATAAAGGTAACAAAGCGTTGTAAGATATATTTAAGTGCCGAAACAGACTCCTCACAACTTTCTTCGAATACCCTATAAAGTTTTGGGAGTCAAAGAGAAAATCGGTCACACGTTTTTGAAACCCCTTTTTGAGGGTGCCCATTGAGAGGAAAGCAGAAGGGTATAAACGCTCTGGCTTTTGATTTACACAATTTTAATTTGGCGGGCAATTCAGAAAATAAGAAAATTTTATCTTTCCTTTAAAATGACAAATTTGCAAAAAAGCCACAACGAAAAGCAAGTTCCCATTTGTATTTGAAACTGACGCATGGGAAATTCGAAGGAACCCGTTTCTATTAGGAAAACACCGTAACGGTGGCTGGTCCCCCCCCCTTTTTGGCATTTTAAAATTTTAATTTTTCACCCCATCCTTGCCCCCCCCCAATCGAAAAGTGGGGTTTCCCCCCAGAACCGTGGCCAGCCCTCGGTCCCCCGGTGTGTAAAATCCCCTACCTAACAGTTTTAAATGATAATTTTACAAGGGAAAGAAAATAAAAGAGAAGAAACAAAATATAGTTTTTTTTTTCCCGTTCCCCTTGACAGAAAAAAAGTCGGTTATCCAGCTTACTGTTTTTTTTTCAATAAATCATTTGATTAATGGGAGCAACGGAACTGCTTTAATTAGCACCCCAATGGATCCTTTTATTCCGTAATATGCGTCCCATGGGTTTTTAAACTTTTTTCTATAGATCGTGCCATTACAACTTCTCACCGAAAAAATCAACCAAAAAATTTTTTTGGCTGCTTCTTCGCGAAGCGCCCCGGGAGGAAATCCGATTTGGGAAAATTTTGTTTTATGTTTTTTTTGTAACAGAGGATATTTTAATCCGATTCCCCTGTTGAGGATCAAATCATTAACTCTATGCATGAACCGTTTGAGGGATAGTTGTTTTTGTGGGCGGGTGACAACTTCCAATAACCAATTGGGGTACACTGGAGGCGGAGGCCCTGGGAGAAGGTGGGGTTACCCATTCCAATTTGGGCCCCGGTGTGGTGGTTTTTCGGCTTGTAACGAGAAGGGTGTTCATCCAATCCCGAACCACCCTCCAGAAACCCGCTAACAATTACTGCCCATTAGCTTGGACGTATCACAACCATGGGACCGTCCTCAAAATGAATAAGGTTTGTTTTTTTAGTTTTTTTTACCGATGAGCGGTTTTGGAAACCCACTAAGGTACCCATTGTTTAGACAATGTTTTCATAACACTTTACGAAAAGAAATAAAGACATCATCTTTGCTTTGCAATATTTTGTTTGAATTTTTTGACCCTATTATTTGTTCAGGTTAGGGGTTTTCACTGGAAAAAAGTGAGTGGAACATGGCAAAATCCCCTCCACTTTTTTTTAAAAGTGGGCGGTTGGGGCATGTCCCCCCTCCCTGCTAACGGTCTTTGGGGAATTGTGTCATTAAGGGGGAGGATTGAGTAAATCTAGATGGAATGGTTTAAAAAAACTACTTAACACTATTTGGGACCTTTTATGTTTTTTTATTGGAAAGAATTGTTGAGAAGAGGGGGCCGGGGGAAAGTGATTTTTTCCCAGGGGCCGGGAACGTCTGGTGAAGGGCAATTGTAAACTTTTGTTCCTTTCCAATACAATTTTGTGTGGGTGATGTTTTTTTTTTTTTATTTTTCCTTGGGAAGGCGGCCCCCTTTCTTTCCCCCCCGCGCCTTCCAGGCCCCGGCCCGTGGCATGAAAACGTAATGGGCTCACGTTTTTTTTTTTGTTTAGCCGATGGACCGCCCACGCCACATATGAAAAAAAAAGTTCCAACCAGGAAATCCCTTCAGACTGCATAAACCAATTTCACATTAGCCAATGGCCGGGCTTATCCAGCTACCGTAAGTTTACTTCCCCCAAATTTACCCACCCAAATTAAATTTAAATAATATGCTCCCCCTTTTTCCTTAAATACCAAAATTTTCGGCGAGGGAAAATTTTAATTAAAAGATTTTTTTTTTAATTCTACAAAAGGGTTATTTTACAAAAGTGGGCGTTTTAGTTAGTTATTTTTGGTTTTTTTTCTTTTTGACCGAACTCAGAAAGCCTTTTCGAGGAATTTGGGGTTAACAAATTTTTTAATTTACCCTGGCACCACCCGAAACAAAAAAAGGTCAACCTCAAACTCCACTCAAGTCGACCGCCCAAAATTGAGGTGGGGGACCATACAACCCACTTTTGGGAGAATGTACAGGGGGTTGTTTAAAACTTTTTCCCCTATTGAATTGGTCCTAAAGTATCTCGAACGTCTCACTAAACTTCCTTTCCCGGCCTTGTGGCCATTGGCAATTGTAAACTTAAATTACATGTTTTTCCAAAGAGAAGATGGGCTTTTAATAGCAAAACGTCAAGAACAGAAAAGGACCAATTTATCTTATTTTAACTCCCACCTTAGAAATCTCCCCTGGGAAGTTTTTGAAATTACCATTGTTTTGGTTGACAAGTGTAACGTTGTAACTTTGTTTTAGAAAATGGTTTTATAAATGATCAGGTGTTTTGATATATATCATAAACCAACTAGGCCCCCCGCCACGGAGCCCCCATTGTGAATATGGGGGATTACAAATGAACAAGTGAGCCACGTTAGGGCAAGGTAAGTTTTTTTCCCTTTGTTAACTGTTTTGGCCAATTACCAATTTAACACACCACGGCCCCAGAATAATGTTTAGTTTTTTTTCAACGACCCCCACCCACGGCGGGTTTGTTGCAATCCTCATTTGCTCAAAAATTTTTCTTGGGTTTGTTTACCAATATTAAAAATTCCCCTGAAAAAAGGGTAAGCAAATTGTTGTTTTTTGAGGATTTCTTTAAAGTTGTGGCCAAGTTTGTTTGTTGTTTAACATTGTAGACAGGGCCCCTTTTTATTCCCCCTAAATGGAATCTGGGAAAGTTGAAACTGAAAGTGAAGGGACATTTTTGCCCACAGTTAGAATTGGGAAGAGTTAGTGCCTTTACATTATGGCCTATGAGCCGCGAGTAAGTAGGCCCCCTAGTAGGCACCAGGTGCGCCTCATTTTTTATATTCCCCCTTTCCCATATAACTAGCCCTGTTTAACATTGAAGTTGGGTTGGTTCGTACCCCGATTTTTTATGCCATAATCGGTAATCACCGATTACCGATTATTCAATTACACAATCGGGCCGATGCCGATTACCGATCACCGATTATTTACATACATAGATGGAAGGTCATGTTTTCTCGCCGTCATTCGCGTATTTCTAAGTTTGTTCACACACCATAACATAACCTTCACACTGGAGATGAACGATTAAGTTCCACGAATGGAATATTGGTTTTTGAAGAATTTCCTCTCGGAAATACTGCACATGATAAAAATCAACCATAAATACCTTAGGATACCTTAGGAACCTCAGTGGACGCAGGTCTAATGACCTCTATGTCCGCATCTTCTTAATCTTCATGATCTGGAACTGTAGTAACAATCAAAGAGCTGTGGGTGACTGCCATACTAAACTTACAAAAAGTCTGCCTTGTAGTTATATAACATCTCATGGCCAGCCCAAAACCTATCCAAAGCCTTCTCAAACTGCAAAACAGTAGTTGCAGAAACTACACTCTCAGGAAGGCTATTCCAAATATCGACAACTCTACAGACAAAACTAAATTTTCTAATGTTGAGCCTACAAAACTCTTTGAGTAACTTCCGACTATGACCACGGGTATGAGTAATTGAACTAAACTTGAGAAAACCTTCAGTAACACCTCTGTCATACACACCTGAAACAATTTTAAAAACCTCAATCATATCTCCTCTTAATCTACGGTACTTAAGAGTTGGCAGCTTAAGTTTCTTTAACCTTTCTGTATAAGTTAAACCCTTCAAGGATGGAATCAACTTAGTTGCCCTCCTCTGAACATTTTCAATAGCATCAATACCACGTTGATAATGAGGCGACCAAACAGCAGCAGCATATTCCAAATGTGGCCTAACAAGGGCCTGAAATAAAACCTTGAAGCATTGCTCATCCAAAAATGTATAAGTACGTCTGATAAGGCCCATAATACTATTAGCCTTGTTTACTTGGTGCTGAATGTGCTCTGAAAAACCAAGACCACTGTCCACAAGAACACCTATATCCTTCTCACAATCCGACTTTTCCAGGAACACTTCATCCCCACTATCACCATATAAGTGGTAACTCCGAGGAAGACAATCATGGTACCTATTTAGAGAGACAGTTAAAACTTTGCACTTATCAGGATGAAACTTCAAGAGCCACTTGTCTGACCAACTCTGGAGTTGATCAAGATCATTCTGTAAATTCTCAAAATCGTCCATACTTCTAATTTCTTTAAAAATTTTCGTATCATCCGCAAATAAATAGGCCGTACCATTCACACAGTGAGGTAAATCATTAATATATATAACAAACAAGATAGGACCTAAAACACTACCCTGCGGAATACCACTAGTAACTGCATGCTCACTAGATTCAACTCCATTAACAATAACCTTTTGGCTTCTTCCATTTAAAAAATCTTCAATCCATCGCCTAATTTGAATACTAAAGCCATATGCCCTAAGTTTCTCCATAAGTCTTCTGTGTGGCACTTTGTCAAAGGCCTTCATAAAGTCCATATATACAGTATCAACACAACCACCATTGTCTATCACTTTCGTCCACACATCCATAACCTTCAACAACTGCAGTGTAGTCGATCTCCCAGAAATAAAGCCAAACTGCCTGTCACTAAACAATTTATTCATCTTCATATGGTCCACCATTAAAGATCGAATTATTTTCTCAAGTATTTTGCACGCTACACTTGTTAAACTTACTGGCCTATAATTTCCTGGAAGAGTAGGGCCCCCGATTTTCCGCGATCGCGGAAAAATACGGAAAAAAACGGAATTGATGATTTTTTACGGAAAATTACGGAATTTGCGATTTCATATCGCGTCCACAAAAAAGTAAACACAGAACATGATTTTTGCATTTTTAACGAAGCATAGACAAATTTATTCTCCACAAATCATGGGCACTTGAGGACTTTTACACTTCTGACGTACGTATCTGATTCGAGAACAGAAAATAGGTGTAAAGGCTCCCACATTTTACGTGACGTGAAACTATTATGCCTAACTGTTAGTTTTTATCCACCGATCACGTCGGGAGATTCCGTGTATCGTGTTTTGTACTGGACTGTACTAAGTTAGTAGTGCTAAATAGTATTAGTAGCCTATCCGCTCAGTTCTCTGCAAAAAATACGTAACGTTACAGTATCTTAGTACTTGAAGGCCACTAAAATTTCCACTCCATTTATTTGGTGTACGCATCTCATGGGGCCCTATCGATATGAATATATTTTTTTGTAAACTGTCTTGCCCAAAACTACTGTACGTCCAGTTTAAAAAGGTTTTTCCAAATCCAACGCAAACCCGATATATAATATTCCCGTAATCGAAAAACTGTTGTGCACAACTCCCTGGATAATGGCCGGTGGGGATGCATGAATTTACATGGGGCCGCTTCCCTTAGTTCATTCATGACCAGCGCCCTATGTAACAGCGCGGCCAATACACTGTCCTTGCATTATGTATTGCACACCGTACTCGGTGTACTACGAAGGTGAACTTCAACTTCGCAAGAAACTTTCTTGGGAAGTTATGACGCACTTGTTTTGGCAATTTACGTGTACGCACGCGCGTGTTATGACAATTAAAAATGTAACGAATAGGAATGTGGGAAGTGAAATAATTTATGCAGGATAACGAGGCACGTGTGTAAAAATGATATATGATAATTGATTTAGCACTGGAACTCGGAAAAACGTAGCGATGTCATTGCATGTCGCCAGGCCTATAGTATGGTTTGTAGACTATGCAGACGTACGGCACTGATTGTCCGTGGCATGCAAACCTCTTAGGTAATACTGTGTGAACTTTGACGCAACAATTGGATGATCGTTATCATTTGGAGACCTTTAGATTTTGCAAATCTTGTGAGTATCAGTGCTGATATTTTGTGCAGGAACTTAAAGAAATGTGTGTTTGGGGGAATTATTCAGTTATTTGCAGAAACCAGAAGTGTATTTTAGCCCCGTTTCCAATTTTCCCAAATTGGTTGTGGTAATCCTTTGAGTGATAAAATTTTACCCATGCTATATTATTCCCGATTTATCTGACATGATAATGACATGATCGGTCGCACAATAACTATAAACCAGGTTTGTAACTTGTAGGTGTGCATGCGGGACACTTGCAAGAGAAAATGAATTTAACGGAAGATCACGGAAACTTATAATTGCCATATATATCTGAAACGGAAATCTACAAAAAAGGAAAAGTTGAAAACGGAAAAAAACGGAAAATGAAAAGTGGAAAACGGAATTTACCATTTTGTGAAGCGGAAAATCGGGGGCCCTAGAAGAGCCTTGTCACCTTTCTTAAATAATGCAGTAATATTGCCGACTTTCCAAACATCTGGAACTTTACCAGTGGAAAGAGATAAAATTAAATATTTTAGTCAACAGCTTTGTGATAGTCTGGGCTAATTCTTTTAATGCCTTTGGATGAAGTCCATCAGGACCAGGTGATTTGTTGACATCCAAATCTTGAAGTAAGTTCAAAACATCGCATTCCTTCACCATCTTATCCATACAAGGACTAAAAACCTGAACCGGTTCCACAGAAGGAACTGGACCCGCAGGTTCAGCAGTAAAGACACTGCTAAAAAATTTAGCTAGGACCTCAGCCTTTTCATTATCATCTTTAGTCATTTTAATCTTACCACCAGCTTGATTTGTCTTTAAATTGGGTATTCTTGATTTAATTTTACACTTTGAGTTTGCATACTGCCAAAATTTTTTAGGGCTACTCTTGATATTTTTGGCAATATCCTTTTCCATGATTACCTTTGCCTTTCGTACTGAATTTTTCACTTGGTTTCTGAGTCTAGTATAGTCATGATACTTCTTTTCGTCTCGTGTTTCCATATACCTCTGCCAACAACGATGTTTTCTCTTTATCATAGAGACAATCTTATCATCAAGCGGAAGATAATTATGCTTTTTTGCTTTAATGATTTTTTGAGGATTTGTACTTGGTACAAACTCATTCACAGCTTAAATAATAGCATAAATTTATCTGTTAGCTTATTAACATCATCACCTTGCAAAAGCTTTTCCCAATTGCAATCTAGCCTCTGGCTCATTCCCACATAATTACCTTTAAAAAAGTTGTACTTTCTTATAACATTTGTACATGGGTCAAAATAACATCTAAAAGTAAACTGAATTACACAGTGGTCACTATGTCCTAAAGGACTCGAGTATTGTACATCCTGGACCATGTCCTCCTCATTAGTGAAAATTAAATCCAGCATACTAGGTTCACTGTTAACTCTTGTTCTAGTAAACTCCCTAACATGTTGGTAGAGAAAATTATCTCTGACACATTCTAAAAAATTTGAACTTGCTTCGTCACCATTACAGCTTAGAGAACTCCAGGTGATTCTGGGAAAATTAAAATCCCCCATGATTAAGATATGAGAGTAAAATACATGCTTTCGTGTCACAGGCTTAACGTTAACCAAAGAGTCTGTCGGCTTACATACGGCTCTGCCTACACTGGTTCAATACACCAATCATGTCGAAAGATTCCGTGTAACGGTCTGTACTGGACTGTAGTAGTGCTATATAGTAGCCTATCCACCCCTGTTTTAAGCAAAACTATCTACCTTGGAACTATTAAAAGGGCCACTAAACATTCCACTCAATTTACTTGATTTACTCATCTCATGGTTCCATAACGATATGTATATATATTTTTTAAACGCTTTTTAAAGCGTCTTGCCCAACACTTACGTCTTATGTAAAAGAATCTCCAAATGAAATGTAAAACTAATTCCCGATAAATTCCCGTAATCGAAAAACTGTTGCCGTTCCAGCGTGAATTTAACACGGGCCCGTTTCCCTTCATTCATCAGTTAGGAGCACGGAGTATAGTACATGACCAACGTGCTACGTAAAAAGCGCGGGCAATGCACTTAGCTTGCATTATGTATTACACACTGTACTGGTGTGCTTCGTAGGTGAACTTCAACTTCGCAAGAACTGTACGGCAATTACGTGTGCGCATGTGCGGGTCATAGGTAATTAAAAACTTAACGCAAGGATCCTAGGAATGTGGGAAGTGGCATAATTTATGCAGGATAATGAGCCTCAAGTTTCCAAAGTTGCTACAGTACGTATGTGCAACAAATGTGTACAGATGATGTGGTTAGCACTGAAACTTGAAAAAACGTAGCGCGAAGTCATTTCTTCCTGTAGTACAATTTGTATGCAGATTGTGGTATGCACACCTTGTAGGTAATACTGTGAGCCCTTTCACGCACCTGAACTGTGCTGCACTAGAGTTACGGCACCAATTACGATGATCGCTATCATTTGGAGAGCTTAAAATGTTGTAAGTTATGTGAGTATCAGTGCTGATATTTTGGGCGGGAACTTAAAGAAATGCATGTTTTGGTGAATTAAAAAGATTTTTACTGAAACTTTGAAGTTTATTTTAGCCCTGTTTCCAGTTTTCAAATAATCGGTGGTGGTAATCGGTTGAATGACAAAATTTTACCGATGCCGATTATTTACCGATTGTGCGATAATCGGCCCGGTGCCGATTATCTAACAGATGATCGGTCGAACACTACTTACATGTACAGTACCAAGCCTATGTCTGCAGTAGTTGGGGGTTTTTAGTTCCACTTCGGTCAATTATTTCAAGATGAACATTGACAAGTTTTATTGTGACTGTGGCAGAATCTGATTGTGCTCAGTGCTGGGCTTTGGATAGCCTAGGCCTATTTGGTTTTGTTTTGTTTTGGGTCTGGATTATAGGGCATCTTATGGGGATTTGGCCCACCTTTGCCCTTTAATGTGTTATGCTATGTTACAATTTGTAATCCCATTGCTACTGCTGTACAAGTACAAGTAAGTTGGGCTGCAACTCGGGATGATCGAGATGCATATTTTTGTGCAGTTTAAGTTAGCCTAGCCTAGGCCTAGTCACTGAACATGACCATATAATCTGCTCCTTCTACTAGTCATCTTACTACAGTCACTGTCCCATAGGCCTGTGTACAAAATTTCAGCTATTTAAGCCAAACCAACAAAACGGGCTTTAAACTGCGATAATATGATTCCTTTCTCGATTTGCACAAACATAGTGCTTCCGATCCTTCTTACATACTAAAGTTACCTTCATGAGGGTTCAGAAAGACAACTTTCATGGAAAATTTAGGCAAGATGATCCAATTTGTTGCCGTAAACTTGGAAGTTTTTCTTCCTCACCCAAATGTAACTATTGCGCATGACTGGAAAAAGCAGTCCGTTGACAAGGGTAGCAAAAAGTGCAGTAGCCTGCACTAGTAAACTGCTGCACTGGTTTTGAGTTAATTGTCTCACAAACCATACACAGAAATGAAGGCTTACTAGCTGTGCACACCAGTACAATACATTGCGAAGCAAACTGTGTCCTGTGTCCACTCTTGCTGTGCAAGAAGGTGTACAGTGCACCATACTCCATGTAAAATAAGGCATCCCGAAGTAGGCAAATTCTTACCGTACTACTTGACCTTGACCTCCAACCCAAAACAAGATCACGTGGGTAGCTCAGTGTTCTCCACTGATTTAATTTTTGTCGGGGTGCTCTGAAGGTTAAAAGATAAGTGGTTACTGTCAATACAGAGAGGGGTGCTCCACTGCTTTCTTTGAAAAATGTTTGCTAAAATAGATGATAAGTTTAATTATGGCCGTCTCTGATGACTTTACATTTCTGATTATCATTACTCAATGTTCACACTGAAATTATTGCTGTTTGCTCTGCGTAAAGGTTTTGAATTGATAGTTTCTGTCCAGGTGGCTCAACTGTTTGTCAAGGTGGTACATTTTTTGTCCAGGTGCTGAGCATGCTCTGCACATTTTGTCCGGGTGCAGCAGTGCACCCTAACAAAACAGCTAGTGGAGAACACTGTAGCTGACTTAACAGAGGATTTCGAAAGAACTGTCCATTGACTTAACGTTACTAAGCAGAATTATCAAGCAAAAATCACTTTTTGGAATTCTTTTTGGAAGATACTTTAGCATTAGGTAGATGTGGTGCTATAGGGCCTAGATCATCTGTATAAAGTTTGGTGAGAAAAGGTAACTTTTTCAGGCTGTGAGAGATGCTGGTACCTGCGAGGACTGGCAAATGAGTTGAAATTTTGTGTGTGCAGGGCAAGGGCCCAGAAATGAGGGGTATAGTATAGGAAGGTAATGCTGGGTCCTGTTCAAGGGCTAGGCTAACGTTAGGCCCAAAGTAATATTCCATATAGCCTAGCCTACGGGCTGTGCCTACCCAGCCTTTGAAATAAGTGGGCGCCCAGGTGCAGTTTGTGCTCATAAGTACTGTTGGGCAATATTAACTTTTTTACCATCGCGATAGCAAAACAAAATCCAGGGCTGGAAAAAATGCAAATTTCCCGGCAAGCCAGAAATTATTTCCCGCGTGATTATAATTCTTTACTATCTAAGCGGAGCGCGACCATGGACTCGCGCGTAGCGTACAGAAAATTTTTGGCAAAATGAATGACCTCCCAAGATTGCCAGGAAACGGGACCTTCCTGGGCTCCATGATGCGTTGCTATCGCCTGGCCAGGGCTCGGAACTAATATATTTTCTGAAAGAAGTAGCCGTCGGGCTTTTTGGTCATTCAGATACTGTACCATGGGTAGCCCTACAGGACTTTGTATTGAGCCCCCACATAACTAAATTTCATGCATATACATCTAGCACTCATAATACTGGTACTTTGACTTGTTTGTGCATGGATTGGCTTATGAGTTAAAAGTCCCCCCCCCCATCCCCCCTATGTGGTTTTTTTTGTTTCAACTTCAAAAAGTTTGTATACATCATTTTGTTTGAGTTTTGGTTGTTTTTTGCTACTTCGCTCCCCCAAGCCGATCTAGGCCCAATTTCCCTTCTTTGTTCGCGCCGGTAAACAGTTTCAGGGCCAGTTAGGCCCTCAATGAACCGTCCCAAAAAATGACAGCTTCGCCAGTGTGGTTGGGTGGATTGGGGAAACATTCGGATTTTTACTTAAAGGCCGAAGGAAGTGGGTTAGAAAGGAAAAAGCCGCCTGAAAAAATTTGGCCTTTTTACCGTTAAAAAAATAGCATAACAGCACTATAATAGAATACAAAAATTCAAAGTTGGGCCCTTTTTTTTAACTTTGATGTTTTAACCTATAGAATTTTCATGCTTTTATCACTTAGCATTTAAGATGTATCCCCATGCCCTTTTTCATTTAATCTATAAAGAAGTAAATTTTGTGAGTACAAAAAGTTTAAGCTACAAATAAAACTATTGCCAAACATAGTTCCAACCAAAACAACGCTTAATATTTACTCCCCGTGGTCTTCCAAATCAATCGCGCTAAGGACCCCCCTTCTACAGTTTTTTTTTTTTTGGTTGGCAATTATGACTTTGTTTTTTTTTGGAACACAAAACTTTCAACGTTTTTCATCAGCTCTACCCAATCAATGCAACCAATTCCCCCTTTTTCAAGGGGTAATATTGCGGCCTGTGTGGCCCTTGTTTTTCAAGAAATAAAATAATCTCTTCTATCCTGTTCCCCCCCCCCCACCCCCCTAAATCCTTTCATTCACCTTGGTTTTACTACCTTAAAAAGAACTACATACGACTTTCCCCCCCCTACCTTTTTTTTTTTTTTGTTTTGCCTTTCATAACATTGTTTTTTTTTTTTTTTCCATTTGCTGTTTTAATCAAACTATTTTTTGTTGCCCCAAAACTATTAAAAGTTTTTCCCTACTAATACTAGCCCAAATAACAAGAGCATAACAAAATATTTTCCCCATTTGTAAAACGTGTAAACCCCCCCATTAGCTTAATTGGGGAGCCCGGTTGCCAAAGGTCAACGTGGCCCAACTGCCTTTTCGGCCCACCAGGCAAAATAAATTCCAAAGCGAGAGCACCCCAGGGCAAACAGATATACGAACGTTTTCGTATAATGGTAGGGGGGATAACGGCATGGCACCCAGTGGGAAAACTGCCGTAATCGTAACCCAATAAACATAGTTTTAACGGTTAAAAACCTGGGTAAAGAAAAAAAACGGAGTTGAAAAATTCTCGGCCCCCCAGGGGATTGCCCAATTTTAGAAAAAGATTTCTTTTGTATTTCACTCTACCATTATCAACCCGAAGGACTTCAGTGGTGTAACAGTTAGGTAGTTTTTTGGGGGATTTTTTTTTGATAAACAAGAAAAAAGGCAGTGTTTACGAGAAAAAAATTTTGAACACATTGGGGGTTTGAAAGGTACTTGTTACCAAGTTGCAGAACGTTTGCTGCCAGTGGAACCGAAATGTAACCGGTTTTTTTACTTTTTTGGTTTTACCCCCCGATCGCACGCTTTTTACGGCCAACACTGGACACAATAGCCACAGTAAGGTTTGAATTCGGTAAGGAGTACTCAGCCAAACAAATCCCGAAAACCCCATTTTAACTTCCTTTTTGGGTAGTCCCCCTCCCCTGCACTACATTAGCTGTATGTATAGTGAGATTCGTAAGAGGTGCGCTGCCGCAGATCGAAGGCCGCGAGTGTGTGACCAAGGGATTCAGTTAAAAATAAAACAACACACATAAACAAACCTCCTGGTTATTTTTCTTCATGTTCTTCATATTGGTTTTAAAATTCTTCCAAATTCTCACATCGTTATAGATCTTTTTTTTGGACGCGGCGGGATTTCCCGCGAGACACAAAATTTCCCGGCAAGGAGCTTCCCGTTTTGCCGATTTTTTCCCGCCGTGACAAAATCTATCGCGATAATTCGATATTCACGATAATTTTCATACAGATAATCCCCTTGAAGTTCGTCATCAATAAAGAAGAATGAATGAAGAATATCTTCAATAAAAAGACATTTTGAAGACAGCGAGAAGAAATAACACATTACAAGGCAAATTATTTCACCTTTTTTTCATGACAAATTATCGTCATTTTTTAATTCTTGTTATCGCATTGCGCTAAAAAGAAATTATCGCGATAACAATAATTTTCGATATATCGCCCAACACTGTGCTTAATTGACAAAATAGTGCCAAGAAGACCTGACTTCATGGCCTGCTTCTAGAACAATATTGGTAAGTACAGCGTCACCAACATACAAATGTGCATACTATACTTGCACGTTTTGTAAGCCAGTATTATTACACGTTATAGCACACAATTTTTACGAATAGGTTACCAGGCTAGCGCCGAAGAAGTTGTGCCCGCAAGAGGTGGCAACTCAAAACTTTGTGTACAAGAGAACACCTAGCTGTTATTGGTTCTTTTCAGATTTTGAAATGTTTACTTGAAATGTTGGGAATGGGGTACCACAGTTAGTCTGCCAATAAATCTAGTTTAAAAAAGAAGGTTTTACAGCTAATAAAACAAGAAAAACATATGACATTTAAAATGACTATATGTAAATGACAGAGGTGGCTTTTAGCACTCTTAAAACTCAAGAGATTTTTGTCCCAAATATTCGAGGCCTATACGTTTATTAAGTTTACAAGTTTTTTCAGTTTCCAGTGCACAAAGCTTGTAGTGTGTAGGGCGTGAAAAACAAAACTATGGACAAAGAGTAAGGCAGAGAGCTACTTACCACGAAAGATTTTGAAATTAATGGGTTTCAGTGTATATTTTGAAAAAAAAAAACATTTTATCGTTGGCATGCTCATCAGCCCTTCAACAGGCTATGTACATAATGTCCCATAAACTTCCAGTTGCGCACGTTTTTCAAAGAACCGAAGTTACTTTTTCTTTCCAAATTAACTTTCCAACCCTTCCTATGGTCAGTAATGTATATTATAGAGGCTAAGGTGTTTCAAGGCCTATTTACTTTTGTGTTACAT
>JAIZAY010001771.1:0-13221 GCA_029531755.1 Holothuria leucospilota | reverse complement strand
ATCCGATGCAATTATTCACATTATTGCTACAAATGCAACAACAACATGTTTCTACACTGGCCATGCAAAGTTACTAGCATTTTTTATTGAACTTTTTTAGAAAATTATGATAAACTACTAAGATGTCCGACTTCTTTCATTGCAATTCGAAAACACTGTTTTATTGCTTGAAAAAACGTTTTCTAACTTCTGGAAGCAAGTTTTTATCTTAACCTTGACTTGTAAATCAGATTTACAGATTTTCATTCTTGCCCGTTGCCAAACAGGTAGTGAAGGGAGAGGGATAGCTTCCGACGACAAACATTTTTTGAAATGGGGGTAGGGGATATACTAAAATGCATTAAGCAAATGGTAATTTTGATCTTTTGATTTTTGCCGATTCGCGGAACAGATAGGATCGTTGAGCTAGAATTTTGTCAAGGTGCTACACCTGTTTAAAAAACCCCGCACCGGCTTGAATAGTTCGGTAGCCTATGTGAACTATATTCCTTTTTCATGTTTAAAATCGGAGGAAAAATGACAGATATTTTTGGCTGTCTCTTCTTGGAGCAAATCTGGTGTATGTTGGGTCATTTTTGTAACATGTTTTCACTTTTTCTCGCAAACTATACAACCTTGAGGCCCAATCGTCTCAGGATGTGTGGCGAAATAGGTATGGTTCCTTGAGAAACAAATAAGTTGATTTTGACAGTTACACAAGTGTGTAATTGACTGTTTGGAAATTATATCTTAAAATTACGCTTTTTCAGATTTGGTTAAAACAGTCAAACTTTTTCACTGAATATTTAGCCAGTGATTTCAGTTTGTTTGACTGTACATGTGTTCTTCATTAATGAATGAAAAAGTGTACACAAAATGACGAAAGAAGTCTCCTTTGCGTCCTTTTTCTATTTATAATAAACGTTTTTCTTCTCTTGTAGATTCCTATTGCCTGTGTATGCCTTTACAACTGTCTTCAGTTAGTGGACCTCTCTGAAGGAGTTATTAAAACGACCTCTGGCCTGGTCCTTAATTCAAAGATTCCGCTTAAGAAGCTAGTAGTCTGTCACTATAACAGAAAGACAACCGAAGATGAATTCTATAAAATTTTGAAGTTTTCTTTAATGTTTTCGTCATTGCGTTATCTTTGGTAAGTATTACATAGAAATAACTAATTTAACTTTTTCGAAAAAAAACTTGCTCTCACCCATTGTCACTTTCTGGAATAGGATGCATTTAGCATAATCACTCCTTACCCATTGGCCATTGCCCTCCACTTTACCCCACAGCATGTATATCTGTTAGCTACCGAGACGAACCACCCCTTGCTCGAATTTTCTATCACTTTTTCAAAGTCTCCTGTTTCATTCTACATCAAATATTTAGTTTTTGAGACTCCTTTTTGAACACCCAATAATTTTCATTACACTTCCAACTTTCCTTCTTTGTTTTAACAATCTCTTCTATAGATCATTACATGTATATTAATAAACTTCAACTTACCGTTTGTTTTAATAGATCACTATTTTGAACACATTGTCAGCTTTACGAAACGCGCATTTCTCCACAAATGGATTTTTAATGTTGTAACAAACAACTTCCAAACAACTCGGTCACTAGCTTTCCCCCTTCTTCGTGGCTGACAAACTCCACGACTGTTTTACGGTAGTTGGTCAGCCCCGTCAGCAAACTAGTTAGCTAGGTTCATTCTTGTCCGCCGACCTCACTCACCGCACACTCGCGGGGTGTAGTCGGCCCAGAGTTTGTTCATACCCGCTTTGCGCGTTCTAGTTGCCGAGTGTAAAACGGACACTTTTACACCCGCACACTCAATTCATACTTCGCCGCCCGGTAGCGTAAACCCGTTCTGCACAAATAGATCTAAAATGGATCCGATGAGGATGTTTCTATCCTACGTTTGAAAGATTCGCAGATGGAAGAGAAAAACGACAACGAGGTGGTACATAAAGTGCCACTAAACATTTCCTCGACGTACACGGAGGCGAATTTTACTCTGATATGCCCAGTCTTCATAGTGACTCAGTTCAGTTGAGATATAGTTTCAAATGAGCCCAACTGGACTTGATCAGTTTTACCAGCATCTCTCCGATGGTCATTTATCAAAGCACGTCCTTAGCCGAAGGTGTGTGTGTGGAAGGGGGTGGGGCTAAAGAACCATCAGAATTCAAAATTACCATTCCCGTAATGCATTTTAGTATGAATCTTCCGAAGGAAATGTCTCCCCTGGTACCCTTTGCCCCCCATCAGTGCCTTGTGTGGCTACGGATCCGCATAAGGTGATTTAGAGGGGGAAAAATTTAGGCAGGGGATCATCATCCTGGAGAGAATTCGAAAGAGCGTGCTTTGAATACCTGATTTCACGGCCTTTAGTTTAAGTGGCCAAATATATTCCACCATTTTGCCACTCATTTGTATTCATTTATCCATGTGTTTGACGCCAGTGACTGAAAAAATGGAGAGGTTCGCCCCCCCTAATATGCCACCTCCCTCACGAGGGTTAAAAGGCGTCTAAAGAGCCTATTTCACTTTCTGTGAATACATTTCTCAAGTATTTCCACCAATTTTTACCCATCCTTCACGTCCAATCATAGGCGAAGAAAGCGGGGTGGGGGGGGGGGGTGGTGAGAAAAATTCCCATTACACACGTGGATGATTAAGAGTATTTCCGCCACCCTTAGCATGAAAATGCGTCTAAGGACCCCCAAATGCAAGAGCGTATCCACGAATTTTCTATAGGGGCCACAATGTTTGATTGATCGCTGTCCTGCTGGTATAAGGGAGGTGTCCCCCTCCCCTTTAGAAAATTTTTGCTTTTGGAAGAGGGCTGAGATGCAAAATGGTGCTACAGTTGTCACATTCCGAAGCATATTAATGATCATTTTTTCATTAAGGATGATAGAGGGGGATCATGGGAGGGGAGGGCTGACTCCCCGCTGGATCTGCAAATTTCGTTTTGTTTTGCCTCAATTTTTTTCACCCATGACTACCAGTAGGGGGCGCCCGCCTGTTGCGCCCCCTTGGATCCACCACTGATTAATAGTTAAAACTCCCTTCCCTTGTAGACACATCCCAAGGACGGGGGTATAAAACGTTCAGCTCCGTCCCAGCCGAGAATGGTCTATGCGGTCATACAGGCACCGTGTACATGTGGCCTATAGCGAGCCACGACTGTTCGCTTCATTTTGGGTCTCTATGACTAAAATTGTGTATAAAAATTTGCTTATGCACTCATTTCTTCGATCAATCGCTCATCCTCCTTTGAAGAATTGCCTTCATCTTGGCTGGAAATGTCTCTTGAACCAGTGTATTGCCTACTGTAGTATGCTGTCTATTACAAGGTAGAAACACTAGTCAACCCGTTCTGCATGGGAAACGCAAAGCGGAGAAGATAAAATCAGTTCATCTCGAACGGATCTGGGACGGATTGTACGCGCGTAAAGTTGTTCCATGCTTCCGCACTCAAAGCGGATCCAAAGCGCACAGTACAACTTTGTTGACCCTACTCAAGTAAGGTAAGTATGAGTAAGAATGAAGTGGGCTTTACTCTCTCGGAGTCTATCCTACTATATCTTTCGTTAAATTAAGCACCTAGCGTAACATGGGTGGGCTCGCCATATCACATAGTTCTTACAATGCATTTAAAACTTAATAATAAGTCGAACTTATTAACCTTATTCATTTGATCCAACGCAGCGTTTCCTGCATAAGTTCTTATACACCAAAAAGCAGGATACGAATGATAATAATACCAAACCATGGCTTCACATTGCAAAGACACATTTCCCACAAAATGGAAAAGATGCATTCACTATGGCAGTTTAGTATCTTTTTAATTGGTTACAAAATGCAGATGGTTTGTAATTTCTCATTCAAAGTTCAAGATCAGGATTCATACTAGAAACTGTGCATTAGAAGCTGGGTTACGTTTGCAAATCAATAAGTTATGCTATTAGATGGAGGAACTATGCTTTTACAACATACATACTTATTTTGGAAGCAAAATGTGCCTATGTATCTCTACGGTTAAGTGATAGTAAAGTCAATTTAATACGTGTCTACAGCCAAAGGTTGTGACCTTTTACTCGGAGCTTTGCGATAGCGTGGAGATAACACCAAATGTAAGTGAGAGATTTTGTTTCTGTTATTTCAATGACTGCCTACTACAAGCCAATTGATTCTAACCAATCATAACAAATATACAAAAACGTAGGTTCACAAAAAATCCGAAACGATACAAAATGACAAAACAAAAAAAACTGCACAAGGCTTGCCAAAGCCTGGAGTGCACTTAAAGAAGGCGTGAAAGAAAAAAAACAAAAACAAAAAAACAAAAAACAAAAATAGAATATGGCAACAACAAAGAACTGGCAATATTTCTGACACAGAAGATAGACCATTTAATTAAATCATGATGATAGCTTTCTTTCCAAGAGTTAAGATTTTCACAGATGAGATCATTCTGGTATTTTGTCCTGAAGACTAATCCGACTGGCCCCAAATTTTCCAAAAATTTCAAACGGTTCATCTTCCGTAACTTCTTAATGCATAATTTTTTTGTAGAGTACAAAGCTATTGCACAGAGGATTATGGTGAGACTGGATGTTTTAAAACGTTTAAAAGCTATTTTCTTTGTAATGCCGTGTGGTGATGTTAAGTGATATTACCTGTCGAGAAACGGAAAATGCATACGGACCTAACGTTTTTCTTATGTTTCAATATACTAACTATACGTTCATGGATGGACGTTGTTTATGTAGTGACTGAAAATGAGTAGTGTGAATGGCAAAATATATGAAAACAGGCGAAAGCAGTCAAAATCTGCAGGCTATTTTGAAAAAAAAAAAAACCCTCTGTCCCTCATTACAAATAGCTCAAACCTTGGCCGGACAACACTGTAGGAATACTCAATGGGTTCATACAGCTGTATGTACCGAAGTACTCCCCCCCGTATATGGGGATATATCCCCCTCGTTTATTCATGCGTTAGCTGGGAATAGGCTTGATTTTGAAGGTTGTTATAATGCACAGCACACTGATGTTTTGAAACAAAAGCACTGTTTTCATCATACTACCCGTGTGACGTGAATTTCACCCCCTAAAGTATTAAGAAGGCACTTGCATTACTAACGCTTGTATAACGGTAACCAGTTACACCTCTATACACTTGCCTTTACTTCCACATCCGTCCCTCTCTATGTCCTTTGAGATGTTGGCTAGGTCTACATATCACAATAATCTACGGAAACTGGACAACGATACACTAATGAAGAAAAAGGGCGAGTCTGTAGATGCATATACTAGCAGGGACTAACCTGAAGTATGACCAGTCCAAACCCAAAATAGTAGTAGTCGTAAGATAGTATGGTTCGATTCGATGTGGTCTGGAGCAATGTGTTAGTCCCTCGGTCAACTTCGATTGTTTGTAGATGGTTCTAGTCCGGCAACCAAGCGGATACCCTGGCAATCTCGTGATAAAGTTTTTTCTCTGCTGATTATCATCACTGGGGGTGTGTATAGTGAGATTGGGTGATTGTGGACTGCACCATTGGGCATTCAGATATCCAAGATGGCGTCCAAAATGGCGGCCGATATGAGGGACCAAGATACGGAATCCATCATTATTTCTGGGTATTCTTTCCACATAGCAATAAAAGTTTTGGGAACGTGTATAATGTTGTTTCGGCCAATTGATTCAAAGAATAGGTTTCAGAATAATTGGGTGTTGTAACACGTTGCTATGGTAACTAACAATATGGTTATCGATTATATTGATAAATGTGAGTAAAAATGACCACTAACAAAGAATGAAAACTGTGAAGGCCTTCAAATAATGCCTCATAAATTGTCAAACTATCCACTTCTGCTACCACGCGAAATCAAATATGTCTAATTTGTCTGGTTCTTGCCCCAATTTTGTCTGATATGTATACAATCTTTTAGTATTCCAACAATTTGGTCATACATGTTTCCCATATGTGAATGTCGGAGTATTCACGCTGAGTACATCTACTCGTTTTCTTCATTGTCGCCGTCCTGAAGGACCTGCCTCGTTTCTTTCGTTGAGACATCTTGGTAACCCTGGACATGCACAAAAACACTGAACAAGAGGACTGGCGCGGCTTCCTCCACCTCTTTGTTCTTTGCAAGGAACCTCAGTACTGCAGGAACACTGGTAAGTTA
The DNA here is from genome assembly GCA_029531755.1 of Holothuria leucospilota. Lineage (NCBI taxonomy): Eukaryota > Metazoa > Echinodermata > Holothuroidea > Aspidochirotida > Holothuriidae > Holothuria > Holothuria leucospilota. Next base: position 7,041 of record JAIZAY010001771.1, on the reverse strand, counting down.
CAGTAAATAATCAAGTGGCAAGTAGGGTTTACTATGTGAAAGAGTGGTCAGGAAACGTGTCCGGAGCATATTCTCGAGACCAGCAGAATGGTGTGGATCCTATCCGTGGATCTGGTATGAAGCGCATTCCCCAGACAGCACACTTGAAGATGAGATCAGGCCCACGTTACGTGGATATGCCTGAGTCGGAGTCAGCGGAAGCTAACTTTGGGTATAGGCCACACTTCGACCACTTTGCTTGTCCACATTTTCTTTGCGTGTCCTGTCATCGAGGCATCCATCTGGAACATAACAGGCCAGGAATGACAGGGTGTTGCCTGGGAGATGACTTAGACAGATCACAGTTTGTGTCACCTAGGTTAGCCCCACGGGTGGGCCACATGTTCTCAGGGATACGGAGAGCCGCACCAGCCTTCCCGATTCCGAAATATGTGTTACTGTGTCATAACCAGTAACGCCCATGTGCTGCCATCAGGTTTGAGATGATAGGACGATATTGGTGAACAGTAAGCACTGATATCACTAATATACACCCATGGATTGGCAAAACATCAACATCTTGTGGTGTGCGATATGTCACCTTGACAGCAGAAGTGAAGAGGGAGAACGAGAGCCCGTGCGTCCGCAACGACGAGCACTTTCTTAGCCCATCACCAAGCCACTTGCTAAACGAGAATTAGTATCCGCTTCCTTCCGCGTTGCACCTAATGTCTTGGCGTTATGATGGAATCCATGATGAATCTCCACTAGAAAGGAGTCATCCCCGTGAGAACGTCTTGTGCTGCTGAAGTCTTCTTTGTGAGAGAACGAATGTCTGATATGGGTGATGAGTTGCATCTTGTTCTGGTGACAGTCGCATGACCTTTGTGGAGAAGACGCGTTGACACGAAGGGTATACACCCTGCATGCTGCCTTTATCTCGCCCTTGCCTTGTGCTGTCCTTGGTGCCGGACTGCTTGTACCTGGAATTATAAAGTAGATGACTGTCGGTATTACACTATTTACAGGTTCATATGAAAGAAAATACCGCTGAATGATTTAACCATGGAATACTGTGGCAAGAGTTTTCGGTCCCAATTCAGGGGTTGCAGGTTCGATATACTGTTGGATAATGGACGTGTGCTACCATGAAGCACCGTCTTGATTTTAATAGTCCCACTGAGCTGAGAATAGGTACTAATCTCCGCATGCCTACGGTAAGAAATCCGGAGGAAAGCGCCGACGCTATACTCCCGAGAGGAGTCAGAGAAACTCATCTACACAGTCCTGTTTGTTAGTATATAGCTAATACAATGGCATTGGTCCATATCGTGAACTCTCCTTCGAACACAAGATATTTACGCAGTCTCTTGAGGTGTCTCTGGATGTAAACGCAGAATCGGTTCCAGGTAGTCTTGCACTGCTTCCAGATGCCGGCCACGGGAATTCCCATAGTATAGCACAAATCGTCCAGAAATGATGCCTACTACACCATTTCCGCATTTCTGGTATATACCTTTACTTTGAGGCATTCTGAGGTTGGCCTTCGTTTCCCTTTATCTGACCATCTGCATCAAACACGAAGGTTGGAAAGGTGAAAGTTCATGAAGCCATGATACCGTCGATATCTAGGCTACGTGGACCAGACGACAGTCCCATGGCTCTGCATAAATTGTCTCGGTTCAAAAACTTTGCTTACTCCATTTAAGATGATTCCGTTAACTGCCATTGTACGTACACTTTTCGGTATGTGTCATGGAAGACTACGCCAGATTTTTCGAAGGGCTCCATTTCGTTCTTACCCAGAGTAACGGCATTGTTGACATTAACTGATGGGTGACCAGATGACCTTGCAGTTACCATGTTGACTAGTCCATCTTGATGCTGGTCTAGATCCAGCGGATCATTTGAGCTCCACCTTTTTCACAAAGCAATCAATTTCTGTCCTGGAATCAGTTTTAATTCGGGCTGGCATCTCCTCCTGTGGTAGGTCTGGCAGTCGTGTCCCTGATTGTTCAGCGTCCGTGATTGGACCTTAATAGTATGTAGACTGTATGCCTATATCTTCAAGGTTTCAGGCTTCAGTTGTGATGTCGACATGTCTCTGCATCCATGGCCATACCGCATGGAAGGTAGTTTCAATGGCCCATCAGTCCAGATCACCATGAACAAGCCTGAGATGTGATGCATTGTTGTGCTCTACGTTCATGAAAGGCTTTCGTTCTTCACGGCAAGACGTTCTATTGTGCGCAAGTAGTACAGGTTATATAGCGCATAATGAGTGTGTCCTGCTGCGAAGAAGAGTAGGCATCATTTCTTTGACTGAGGTCAAGGTGGAGCGCTCAGACTCGAATGTATCTGAGGACCGGTTTGACAAAATATCTACCTAAAACTAATGATGTCTTGCTTTTTGGCAGGAATACCCTCTAATCCGGCGACAGTAGAAGGTCAGTCATACTTGGAAGTCGGCTTCGCAAAGAGAGGTAAAAACACTGGCCCAACCTTCGTTTCTCACTTCCAAATAGACCGGGAGAGGTGTCCGCTCCGGCATAGGTGGAAAATTATGCCTTCTATGTATTTTGGATGGAGATGTAAAATGTCCATGGAGAATCCCAGATATGCCCCCCCCTCCCCCCCCTCCCCGGCGCGTTCCATGCACTCCAATCCACTCACAACCCGTTCATAGTGGCGGGAGTGGGGGGACGGCCCTCAATAATAGGCACGATTTTCCATTGACCCCTCTACAACAAATGAAATGGTATGCCTTGTCCCCCACAATTATGGATGCCCCTCCCACATCCTATATGAACTTTTTTCGTCATCACTTGCCCTTCAACCCCACGCCACTATTAGGCTACGGAATGTCGATATCATCACACGTTGAGTGCACTTCCGCGAAAACTGGTCACTGTATACACCAAATGCTTTGTCCATTTGGCAGCCAGGTTTCCCAGGCGACCTGTTGTACAACATTGAGTATGTTTTCTTGATCACAAGTAGACAGACGTTTCCAGGAAAACTATAACAGCGGCAGGTAAAAAACTGAGTCGCGTGTGGCCTGAGCGTATCAAACAGATTTTTGACTGAGCAGTGGTTGTGTAGCTGCTCGGACTGTGATATTGGGATGAGAACTGAAAAAGTTCACGAAAACTCCTAAAATTGACCAATTGAACACTGAACTGAAAAATGAAGAAACTGTACTGCTAAAATGTATCACATAAATAGTACTTTACAGTCTCGGTTTTTCTTGATCATGCTTTGCTGGGAAATCGGACGTTAATTTCAATAAGGAGCGGTACATTACATTTAATGCGTCTAACTATTTGAGATTGACGCTCTGGCTAGCGAGGCCGTGGCCGCTCTGAGAGTATTGTTTTGAGATACTAAAATCGATTGCAAAGCATGTCGAACACTGGAAAATGGGATTTCAACCATAGATACATGGAATCTGCTATTAACAGTGACACATCAATAATTGTTATCACCACATGTTAACGTAAACTATAATGTGGGTTCACGGTTATTTCCTAACATAATTTATGGATAATAGTAGGCCTATACACTGGGTACCATGGTAAAAAAGGGAATTTGGAATTCTCACAAAAGCTAGTCCCATTTGATGAATTATAGTACTTCCAGTAGTAAAAAAAGTGTATTCAGTAAAAACTTGTATTTGTAGACATTTCCGTTATGCATGCATGCAATTGTTGTCCCCTCTTTTTGGCCAAATAAGGTGGCTCAGCCATATTTCTAGTTACATGGCAACGGTTTACATCTAGCAAATTCTTAAAACCACTCTAACGAATCAACAGATCTCAAAACAAATATCTTCGCCGAAATGTCGATCTCGGTGGGTAACGCCAACGTGGAGTCATTTTCCAGGAGCAGGCTTCCACGGCAGCCTTCTTGGACGCCCATCTTGGATATTTCAAATTGCCCATAGTGACAGCTCCACACACCCTAGATATGTTGCCCCAGCATTCCAAGATGAATAATCAGCAGCAGAAAAAAAACTTTATCTGGAAGAGATTGCAGGTTAGGGTCCAAATTTGGCTCTGGCTGCCGACAGCTAGTCCTACAAAGAGTTTCCAACATGTAGAAGAATTTGTGTTGTTTGTATCAGAATCTCCCTGGTGAATCAAGGCCACTGTGTACATTTAGCGGCGGGGGAAAGTGAAAGGGAAAGAATATCCAGGTCGTAGCTCCATGTATGACCTTGCGACGGAAAGGGAAACGGCATGCTCAGAGTTAAGACTCCAAAGCCGATATCAATGACAATGATGATTTGCATGACTCAAGAATGTCAATATTATTCGTCGGAGGAGTACTACAATCAATAGTATATCGATGGCCAAGTCTCGTCCACTGGGGTAATTGAGTTAGATTTACTGTATTTGGTTTCGATGAAAGAGAACCTATGCGGTCATGATGGCGTATGGGTGTATGACATGTGTGTGTATTGTGTGTGGTATGGTGTGTCGTGACGCTTAGCTGTGTGCGCGATATCTCAGGAAGAAGAAACTCCGACAGTTTTCAAACTTTGGTCAAATAAATGCCCCATATTAAGAGAAAGAAAGAGCCCTATCGTTTTTTGGTGGGGGTCAAAGGTCATCTGGGGGGTCACCAGGGATCAAAACCTGAAAACTTGTGTGTGCACGACATCTCAAGGTCGGAAGCTTGGAGAAGTTCATACTTAGTGTGTAGATTGTGTTAGGTAAGAGAAAGAACCCGATTGTTTTGGTGGGGGTCAAAGGTCATCTGGGGTCACAGGGGTCAAAACCTGAAAACCTTGTGGCACGATATCAAGGTAGGAAGCTGGATGAATTCATACTTAGTGTGTAGATGGTTTATGGTAAGAGAAAGAAACCCCCATATTGTTTTTGGTGGAGGTCAAAGGTCATTGGGGTCACCGGGGTCAAAACCAGAAAACCTTCTTAACATGGACCATCTCAAGATAGGAAGCTTTGAATAAATTAATTACTAGGTGTAGATGTGTTATAGTAAGTGTAAGAATTCAATCGTTTTGGTGGGGGTCAAAGGTCATCTGGGGTCACCGGTGGGTCAAAACCAGAAAAACTTTGTGTGCACGATATCTCAAGGTAGGAAGCTGGATGAATTTCATACGTAGTGTTCGAGGTGTTAGGTAAGAGAAAGAAAACCTGTCGTTTTTGGGGGGAGTCAAAGGTCATATGGGGTCACCGGGGGTCAAAACTGAAACACTTGTGTGCACGAGATATCAAGGTAGGAAGCTTGGATGAATTTTATACAGTAGTGGTCGATGTGTTATGGTAAGAGGAAAGAACCCTATCGTTTTTGGTGGGGGTCAAAGGTCTCTGGTGGTCACCGGGGGTCAAAACCGAAAACTGTGTGCACGATATCTCAAGGTAGGAAAGCTTGGATGAATTCATACTTAGTGTGTTAGCTGTGTTATGGTAAGAGGAAGAACCATATTGTTTTTGTGGGGGTCAAAGGTCATTGGGGCACAGGGGTCAAAAACTGAAAACCTTTGTGGCACGATATCTCAAGGTAGGAAGCTTGGATGCATTTCATACTAGTGTGTAGATGTGGTATGTAAGAGAACGAAACCCTATCGTTTTGGTGGGGGTCACAAGGTCATCTGGGGTCACCGGGGTTCAAAACCTGAAAACCTTATTAACAGATATCTCAAGATAGGAAGCTTTGAATAAATTTCATGACTAGTTGTAGATGTGTTATAGTAAGGTAAGACTTCAATTGTTTTGGTGGGGTCAAAGGTCATCTGGGGTCACCGGGGTCAAAACCAGAAATTTGTGTGGCACGAATCTCAAGGTAGGAAGCTTGGATGAATTTCATACGTAGTTTCTGTGTCGATGTGTTATGGTAAGAGCAAGAACCCTATCGTTTTTGGTTGGGGAGTCAATGGTCATCTGGGTCACCGGGGGCAATAACCTGAAACCTTGTGTTGCACGATATCTCAAGGTAGGAAGCTTGGATGAATTTCTACTTAGGTGTCGATGTGTTATGGTAAGAGAAAGAACCATGTTTTTGTGGAGGTCAAAGGTCATCTGGGGCACCGAGGGGTCAAAACCTGAAAACCTTTGTGTGCACGATATCTCAAGGTGGGAAGGCTGGAGAATTTCAGACTTAGTGTGTAGAAGGGTTATGGGAAGAGGGAGAACCATATTGTTTTTGATGGATGTTCAAAGGTCATCTGGGGTCACCGGGGGTCAAACCCGTAAAACCTTGTAACACGATATCTCAAGATAGGAAGCTGGATGGAATTTTCATATCTTAGAATGTAGATGCGTATATGGGGTACGAGGAAGAACCTATTGTTTTTGGTGGAGGTCAAAGGTCATCTGGGGTCACTGGGGTTCAAACCCTGAACACCAGTTAACATGATATCTCAAGATAGGAAGCTTGGATAGATTTCATTCTGTGATGTGGATGCGTTTTGCAGTAAGAAGATGAAAACCTATCACTTTTGGTGGAGGTCAGAGGTCCTCTGAGGTTACGGGGTCAAACACTGCCAAACCTTGTAACACGAATATCGCCAGGTAGGAAGCTTGGATAGATTTCATACTCAGTATGTGGTGTGCGTTGTAGTGAAAAGTGAATGCTTTCGTTTTTGGTGGAGGCAAAGGTCATCTCGGGCACAGGGTTCAAAAAGCAAAATTGTAAGAATTCCCCAAGATCGTCTCATGGGTCACCAGAAGTCAAAATGCAAATTTTTCCAAAGGATTCCCAAGATCAAATATGAACCTGACAAATTATTTTTCAACATGTTAGATAGCATTTGACAGTGACTGAAAGATATGGGACATCTGGCATTATTTGGAATAGGTAGAACAGTATCATCGAAACCTCATGCATTTTTGCATTCTGGTCTTATGTCTGCCTTCAGAATCATGCAAAAAACACTCTTGGATGATCTCGAAAGCTCACTAACTGCACAAATTTTACTGTCCTTTCCCTTCCAGGTAGCCACCCTTGCTGATACTTAGTCCCAAGTTGGGATTATCGAGTAGCTCACGAGGGCTGTAGATTGTGTCCCGAAACTGGTCGGGGTGGGCTCAACAGAAA
>JAIZAY010001766.1:0-13258 GCA_029531755.1 Holothuria leucospilota | reverse complement strand
CAGTAGCGTAACACATTATCTACCCCGAACTTAAAGCTAAGAAAGATTATGGTTATTTTATCTAAGTGTGGTAGCGGATTCAGATTAATCACTTAAGCTTACTGATAAAACGAATTTAGTTGTAATATTGTTAAATTAATAATACTTTCGTTGACTCTGACACAAATGAATGTAAAAAAGCTACATAACAAGAGTGTTAATATGCGAAAGTTTAAAGCACAGCAAAAGTATCATTTCAAGTGGCGCATAGCATAGTAAGATTTTTCCTTAAAGTGATACTACCTGTTTAAAAAAAGGAAATACATAACACTGCCTTGTCCAAAGTGTTGGAATAACGTTTAAGCTGTCCATCCGAACAATAAAGATAAATAAAGATCCCTCACAGAAGTAGTTGTTCCAAATACTGTTTCAATTATCATAAAAATAACGACAAAAACTATGAAAATCGAAAATGATTCCACACAATCTTTACTCCATTCAATCCCTCTCCTGGGTGACCAGTCCAATGGGAGTGCTCTAATGTTTGAATATGCAAAAGGCAGCACAACGAAAGGTGCCCACGTATATGCTAGCGAACGAACACTGAACACTTGATAGGCTATTCACGCTACAGGTAAGTACTTGAAAACTGACTGTAGGCCTGCAGTACCATGGAACTGATATCCGAAAGGGTTTTATTGGCTTCATGATAGTAAATCGAAAGAAGAAATTTCTGTTGAAGCCCACCAATTGTACCCCTTTCTCGATCAACCGAATTGATCCCTTCTCGATCAGCCGACCCAAGTTCCACCCCTTTCCACCCTCCCAGGTCAGACCCTGATCCGCCCACACCGGTTTCCGCCCTCCCTGGTACCATACCTACACAGATAGGTTTGTCAAAGCAGGCAGTTGGCACTCTCTGGTCCATGTCCCTCTCAAATGCATTCGATGGATTTATCTTCCACATAGCTGAAGAACTGATGCAGATGTTATAAACGTCACGTTCCATTTTAAATCACTCGAAGCAAGATGTAGCCATGGGGGGAGGTGACGGAGCCCTCCTAGAGAAAATTACTCCCCTTGTGTAAGGAAAAGTAGTCAGACATCTACGGCCTTAGAAAAACAAAATGATGTGGAATACCGTAAGACTTTATTTGCGAAACTGATCAGCACAACTTCATTCCACTCAATTCTAAAACAAACATTTAACAAACATGTACCATCGTTTCCCTGCACATGATCAATATATAAACAGATAAAATCTGTTCCTTTAAGTGTGGGAATATTTTTATAATAAATATGCTTAGGAATTCAACAAATCTCTTGTTACTTTCTTTACAATTACCTCTGAAGATGCTTTTGAACATTATTAATACAAACAAAAGGTAAAGGAAGGGATTATTCTCCATGAATTTTACAATTCAGTAAGAAAGATGTTGTCACATGATAAAAAAGTATTTCATGAATTGGGATGGCGGGTATACTAATTACGATCGGGGTTACTGCATTTTCCTGTTATGTGCTAACAATAAAAAGTGTCAATATGCGCATAATATGTGTTTGTCACCTTTTTTCCTCATTAGTAAATTTCTATAGCTTCCGTGGCTTATTTGATACAAGTGGAACGTTTTACAATTACGGATTCTCGAGAAATTAAATAATATTTTGTTGCTACAGAACATATAGCTTAGAAGTCATTATTTGCTTGAGTCTTTTTTAAAGTTTCGTAAAATACCTTTTCTCTTAAAAGAAGATGAACAATTTTGAACTTCACTTTGGACATAGTACTGAAAAATTTTACGTTAACACCCATTGTCAAAATAGGTACAAACACAAAAATAGGTGTATAAGGGTATTTTTGAAATATCTAATATTTTTGAGTACCTTAAAGAAACTTCAACTTGACATCAAAACAGATCCTTCGACGGATGTTCTAAAACGGTCACGTTAATACTCGTGATACACTAAACAATTAAAATGCTTGTGAGCTGTCGACAGGACTGACAAACATGGTGTTTAATGCGTACTGTACATATGAAGCCTATAATTTCAGGGACTTGTTCTCTCTGAAGAATATATGTGTTTCATTCTGTCAAGAGGCACGATGGCCTTATCAAATAACTTTCTTGCAGTTCTTTTCGTACTTGGGGTGTGTTCCTTTTTCTTAGACAATTTCTCTGCTGAAGGGGTAAGTTTCACACTCTTAGTAAATCGTTCCTAAAAGTGTTTCAGTTCTGCAGCACGTACACAAATATGATTTGAAGTATTTTTTTCCGCATTTGTAATGTACAGTGTGGTTTTCTTTTACTGACAAAGTTTCTCGTCTTAGAAACACGCTGGTGCTTTCATTCTACTTGGACAATAAATTATTTAAACATGGCTAATATGATTCACTTATTAGCCCTTGTATTGCAGTTTTGTACAAATAATGGCGCAAAGGTAACAAATTTTATAGATAAACGATCAGTGTAAAAAGGAGTTCTTTGAAAAAGCTTAGTACTTTAAATTTGTGTAAGCAAGAAATTATGTTATGTTCGTAACGAACAAAAGTCTGTTTGCTAACTATTTTTGATAAAATTATAAAGCAAAACTTTTAATTTTAACACACACCGTAGCAGTTACAATATTTATTGTAGTAAAACATAAGACTCTCGATTACACGTGCTTTAGGTTAACCACGAGCGTTAAAATAGTTCTTTAGTTGCACAAAAATCTCTCAAAAGTAAGCTCTCAATTTATTTAAATCTTAATTTGATCTGAGATTTTGTTATAGAAAAGAGCAAAAGAGAATATAAAATAAAAAGTAACAGGTCACTTTATTCAAGTGCTTGGAAAAGTAGAAAATGGTTGCAGCAATTAAAACAATACGATTTTTTATGTGTTTTATTGCAGGCAAAAACAAATTTGCAGAATAACACATATATCATGCAGCAAAATTTTAAATACTTCTGGCAAGTATTCTTTTATAGCCGTTTCAAGAAACTGCTGACCAACAAATTAAAAATTCTTGCACCTTTTTATTTACTATTTACTTAGATAAAGATGAAACCGTCCTCACAAATTTGAAGCAGCTGAATATGAACTTACTGTTCTAACCCTATTGTTCTGGCTCTGCGCGTGAACATATTGTTACTTTGCCCCGAAAGATAACGCCACTTTTAACAACATCTACAATGACATGCACCGCTAAGTTACACAACAACAAAATTATTCATTAATGGATCTGCCAAAAATGGTCGAAATATAATTGCTTTTGGCCTCATCAATACCTTTTTTATCGCTAAAGTGACGTAGGAACATGTTTAGTAAAGGATTTCTTTCCAATTATTATCTATTCCCCATAAAAGCTCTTAAACGTAGGCTATTAAATTTACAAGTTAAATGCAGCACTTAATCAGGTGTAATCCATGATTTCAAAGTTTCCTAACCTTAATCTTTTAAGTCGTGGATAGAGGTGGAGACAGCCATTGCCATTCTAGTATATGTAACAAGTATTTTGGCCACAGTGGTCTCTCTAGTCAGTTCGCTGTCTTTACTTCGCCTCTTCTCTCTGGAGGGTGTGCCATGACATTCTTGCAGCATGGTTTGCTAAAGAGCTTCAGTTAGGGTCTACTGCGTCTGGAGAAGGTATCAAATAATTTCGGAATACCTTAAGTTTATATTCTTTTGGAAATTTAAAGTCTGAAACATGTGCTATCAAATAAACGAACGTTAGAATGCAACTTGCGAGGCATAAAATTTGCCATTTCCCACAAACTTGGAGGCAAATGATTTTGGGGAAAGTTGTTAAGTATGCTACCGTATGCGCCTAACGATACTTAGTGCTGCGCTTTGAACTTTCCCACACAAGCACTTGAGTCGCGGTTACCGTATCAAATCAATTTATGGGACGTAAATAGAAAGTTTTGAGTAACACTTTTATACTAGGATGGAATATTTATGTAACTGCTTTAAATTTCTTTGCATGAAGTTCCATTAAGGTATTGGTTACAATATTTGCAACTAAAGTGATTTTAAAATCAAGTTTTTAATCTCAAGCCCTTACACCAAGTGTAAAGTTGATATAAACTATCTAAACTACAAGACTGCATCAGATTATGAGTTACTTTATGTTTTATCATCTTTTTTTTTTTTTGATAAAAGACATTTTTTAAAAGGTATGTGATAAACACAGAAAAGGATGGTGACTATTTAAACACGTTTTCAAATATTGTTGAATTACTACTTGTGTTACAAAGAAAACTTGAAAGTTGTAAGGTTCATAGATATCAACAGGATAAACCATCACGCATCAAAGTCTGAAAAAAGTTTTCCATTAAAGGACAATACAACCTAACGTGAAACAGCTAAATGATTATCAGTTTTCGCTACCAAACGTTTGGATTGAAATAATAAGCAAACGATCTCTTACGTATGAACTTTGTCAAAGTTGTAAGGCGGTAGAATTAAAATGTACTTTTTAAACATAAAAACGTCAATTGTTTTTTGTTCGTGCGAATCCATTTGGATCCTCTCATGGGGGAGGGGTGAGAAAAATGACCGCTGCTGGAAAATTAATTCATTTATTTTTGTCTTATACTAAAAATGCACAAAAGCATTACATCGAAAAATACCTTTATAAATGACTTTGATAAGAGCTTGATAATGAACACAGTTCAAAAGTTCAAAACGATTGTTTAATCGCCAAGAACCAAGTAATGTTAGTTTTAAAGTCACTAACGCATATGCAAATGAGAAAAATATTACAGATTAAACATTTCGGTTTGGTTTTTCTAGCAGTGTTTAAGAATTCTGCTCAACCTTTTTAGATATTGTCACTGAGGTTGTTTCGACGAAAAGGTGGCAGATACATTTAATTTATTACAAATTACAAGATTTCATCATAGTAGTTACTGTAATGCTAATAGCTATTGCATTTGTAAGGTGTCAATTTTCGGTGGATGAAACTCTCCTAAGCTCTGCTATGGGTAACGTTACCTCATCAGTATACAAAAGGACACTAAATTTTGTGCTCTTTTATATTACTCTTTTGACTCAATATTTTGAAATGTCTTTTGTCTTTTTCGATTGCTTTACAAAAGAATTTGAACTTCAGCAGTGCCATTTACAAAAGAGTGCACTTAAAACCAGTATATGTTTTAGTTTGTAAGGGGCTCAATGCAATTTTTCTAGAATGATTAACATTTCACTCTGGACAGTTAACAAGGTATTTGTTTCAGTTGTATAATTATTTTAATGTTACTTAAGTTATACATCGCTTTGGTAAGACACCATACCAACTTCCAAACTTATTGTTTTATGTTTAGAATGACCAGTTACCAAGTGACAGTGCAATTGACGGACAAGGTGAGATTATAGACAAGGTTACAAGGTTAAACAAAATGCATTTTTCAATATACCCAGTGTCTGCAGTCTTACAATATTTTATAATCCACATTTCGCTAGAAGCCTCCTACGTTTATCTTTACATAAATCTTATCAACATTTGAAAAACGGGAATCTAGTTGTCAATTATTTCACTTTTGTCTCAACTCATGAGTCTGCCTCACTATGTTTCACCTATTCTGGATGTAATTTTATCGAATGAAAATTATTTATCATTCTGATAACATTCGAAATCTCTTACCTTGAGAAAAAAAAATTACCAAGCATTTAATAGTGTAAACGGTGTTTTACAATTGTTTTCATGTAGGGTCGACGTTCGTCTTCTATGAAAACCCCCAGTATCCAAGAGATTGTGCTGAAGTCCGTGATTCTTGCTCGTCATCAGTATCGAGTGGTATATATTTCATAAAACCAGATGGATACGAAGAACCATTTGAAGCTTACTGTGACAATGAAATTGATTCTGGAGGCTGGACGGTATGCATAACTACCATTAAGTATTTGTACACTGCTCACAATGAACAGCAAGAAACATATTTGAATATAACGGCATTTTTTCTGTACTCTTTAAAGACAGTGCTTAGGAATCCAAGTATGTATTATTTCCCTTTCTATTAACCCCCACTTTCTAAGTGTGTTTAAATGCTAATTTCTAATGTCAAATCCCTAAAATCTTTTGAATCACAGCCTTGTCAACTCTTACACATACATTGTTTAAATGCTAAAAATATTTATAGTATTAACGTGTCTATTATGTGGGGACAAACTAAGTGTTCAATCGCTAAACACATTGGTAAAGGGGTGCTAGAACCGATAATTCTTCATGACAACAAAACTAGAATAAATCACCACAGTATAGCAAGTAGCTTTTCTACTATTTCATTGCGTCCTAATAGGTCATTCTTCGTCGACTTGATGGTTCCGTTGATTTTGATAGAAACTGGAATGAGTACAAGGAAGGTTTCGGATTTTTTTCTACGGAACTTTGGCTTGGTAATGAGAAAGTTTCCTACCTAACAAATCAAGCACAGTATGAGCTCTACATTAATATAACGCTGGGAAATGGTTCATCGTGCAATATGAAGTACAACGCCTTTAGAATCAGTGACGAGTGGAGTGATTACACGATCGCTTCTATTGGAATGTATGAAAGCGATGCAGGTAAGCATTTTCACGTTTGTCTTGATGAAGAGGGCGATAGAGTAGTTCCTGTGAAAACCTGTCCCAGAGAGAAATTATGAAAACAAAGTCTTTGTTTACCTTAGATGTGTCCCCACCTCCATGGTACCAACTCTTTCGTTAAAAACCTGTCTGACAGTGCATTAAACATACCACTACAACTTGAAGTATGTGTTCTTCGTCGGGTGCATGGGCGTCCGCAGAAAAAATAGAGGGGGGCAAAACTTTTAAATGATCAAATCATTGGAAATGTCTACTCCCAGAAAAGAGCTCCGTTCCTGAATGTTGGCGCCTTTCACAGGGGGTAGCCAGGAATTTGCCGGGAAGACGAGACTTGTATGCAAACTATCTAAGCGTAGCGCCACCATATTTTGGCCGAAATGTCTTCCAGATTGCTAAAAATGGCACTTCCCAGGCCAACAATGTTGATGTTATTTTCTCTTCAAGTTTTTTTCAAGTTTTTTTTTATTTTCCAGGGGGACATGTGCCCCCTTTCCCTCCCTGTCCGGACAGAGAATACTATAAAAATCTAACTAAGTTCAATATTTTATTTCACATTTGGAACAATTTAAGCTTGCGAACTGGAAGAAACGGACGACAGTCCACCAACGGATGTGTCAACAAACTTCACCGATTGTAATGACGTATACAATGCAGGTAACACACAAGATGGCATATACTCTATCCGCCCAACTGGATGGACTCGATCACCGTTTGACGTATTCTGTAATATGTCCATCGATGGAGGAAGCTGGACGGTAAGTCTGATTGTAAATTGTCTTTCACCACAGAGTTAATATAACTCTGAAGTTGAGTAGGGCAGTTGTAAATCAAGATATGCAGTTGCAAATTATGTTTTGTGGAATACTGAAAGTTGAGTACACTGTGAATCTCTAGATTGTTATTATATCATATTATAACATTAGAACGGACAATCGGTTATCTGTCAGCTCTTGCAGCACCAAGTGCTCCAGTCAACTGCCGAGAGGAATTCTGTTCCTTTGGCCTCGTGCCGCCTTGCTATGCAGTTCTTAAATTCCCTTGAGTAAACACTTCCTGGATGTATCCTGTGTAATTTTTAGCACCTTTGGACGAGCTTGGGGACATTACAACCTGCAGCTTCGTCTTTAGTTACTCGATGCCGGACGTTTGAAGAACCTAATCTAACATCATCGTCTCCCCTTGTACAATATACAGAACTTCATATAAGGAATAAGTTTTAGTGTAAGTGTCAAACATTTACACTGAAATGATTTTAATGTAACCTTAGGTAGTATCCTTGATATCATCCATGAAGGTTTTATTCTGTCTTCATTACTAACTTCATAAGGTAATTCAGCGTCGCGTTGATGGTTCCACTGACTTCTACCAAAACTGGATAATTTACAAGGAGGGGTTCGGCAATTTAGAACATGAGTTCTGGCTTGGCAATGAAAAGATTTATCATCTCACAAACCAATCTACGTACGAATACCGTTTTGACTTTGAATGGTCATCAACCTCATATTACCACAAGTATAGCAGGTTTCGTATTGACGATGAAACTAATAAATACAAAGTAATTGATGTTGGTTCGTGGTCTGGAACTGATGGTATGTATACACTTGTCACTGCGAACGCTAATTTCTATTTAAGCAAGCTTAAGTATTTTTGTCTGAACATAAAATTGATGTCATGACGACATACGTCCACTGGGATCTGTATTGTAGCTGTAACCCAATTTTTACGTATCTACATGTTTACCCGCATACTTGTATCGGGGAAATTCTGGTACCATGTTTAATTATAAGTATAATGAATCACACTCAACTAGGATTAGTATCCCATACGTAATCACATCATAAATAGGTAAGGCTCATGCCAAGATTGTTCCCGTATTGGTTTAAAAGGGGGTTCTGGAGGAGTGGATGAAATCACCCTTTCAGTTATGTTTAACCATTATTACGATAACCATGACAACTCGGTTTATTAACCAAGGAGTGTGTAAATGCCAAATGGGAGTTCTTTTAAGAATGATAATTTATCAGTGCATGTACAAAGTTAAAAACGTCGACTAATGTTTGCGTGTACAGATGAGAAATGCACGACAGCTTAATTTAGAAAATAATGAACTTGTGCTTTGATTTGTGTAAATAGGCTTTGGTCAGCGTATATCACTTTTACACTGCCGTGTATTGTAACGGTTCCTTACATATATTTGAAGATAAACATTTACCTCTGGATATCATATATAAAAGTACACTCTACAAATTCGTGCTTCAAATTTAAACAGGACATGATCATTCGAGCACCAAACAAGAATTTGGACATACTCTGGATAAATTTCCTCTTAAATCAAAAGTTGTTTGTTTTTAACCAAATTTAATCAAATATTTGATCAAATTCCGGTTACGTGAACAATTGATCAGGAACCTAGAACGAGAAGGACAATATTGCTAAATATCGGTTGATATTTCTTTCATTTTCGTTCCTTAGACACAATTGATATGGCTTTTAATTCGTAACTGTAATTATTAGATGAACTTACAAGTAGTGTTACACTTTGCTCGTGAAGCGAAAATAGAAACAAAAAAACAATAACTCTCTGTCTAGCAGGTGGAACGAATGCTTGCTAAGTTTGAAAAATTAGATGTCAGGAAACTCATCATTCTGTAGATTCACACTTTTGTATGTTTTAATTTGTATATTTTCATTTCACTTATTAAATATTGCACATTACCTTTACATATAGACGTTAGAAATCTTCTGTTATAGACATCGGGTTAAACCTCTTTAATTCCTGAATTTTGTTCTTTTTCTAAGGTAGTTCGTGGCTGTTCTCAGGCATGCACAGCTAATCATGATTATTTTAAGAAAGCGTCAAACTGAACATCAATGTTGTCTGTAGCCCCGAGTCCCCAGCCTCCCCTGCTTCAACGTCCCTGGCGCACCTAAAGTAGAAGTGCAATCCTAGATTTATAAGGGAAAGTTTGTGGGCTTTGACAATTTGAAAACAATTAAACTTATCCAACAGGAACATTTCAAAATGTGTAATTGCTTCATATTATCTTTCAACGGAACAACAACAAATGGAATATTTTTTAGTAGTTGAGTTACATATCAATTGTCCTAATTATAAGCAAACACATTTAAAAGCAATTAGGTTTTAGGCCAGTGTCATGAAAGTCAAATCAACGACGATCAACCTGAATATTGAAGAAATATATTTGGAACTATTACAAATTGCTCCTTGGCTATGGTCAGGGACGTTTTCATTAAACCAACAATACACTCTAAAAACGGTCGGTTTGACCGTCGGACGGGCAACTAACCGAAATCGGTCCAAATATTTGACTACATTTGGTTCAAAGTCGAACCGAGTTGGTTTAACTTTGAACCAAATCTTATTAAATTTCTGAGCAGATTTTGGTTAGTTGCCCCTCCGACCCCGGTCGGTTCAAATTTGAACTAACCGTTTTAGAGTGTATGATAGTTATCGTTATTGTCAGATGGTAGACAAGAACCAACAAACAAACACTTCTTTTAAAATACTCTATTTTCTTATAACAATGTAAAACAATTCTAAGCTTGAGCCAACAAATTACTCTTTGGCTTATTTTGACATACAAGCAACTTTTGATTCTCCGTTTGTTTTCTATTCAGGTAATAGCCTTCGCTATACTCTAAATATCGAGTTCAGTACACACGACCAGGACAGTGACAAAAAGGGCTACAACTGTGCGGAAGGACACCGCGGTGGCTGGTGGTATGGCGGTTACTATGATGATTATGGTTATTGGAATAATTATAGGGACTGTTATAGATTCCCGAGTGGAGACAGGTACATATATTGTACATATAACAATGCAAACGGTGACTACAACGGTGGCAATGGAGAGAACATCTTTGATCATCATGATTATAACAGTTGCAATATGAAATACACAGAGATAAAAATAAGACGAGCATTGTGAACTAAAACATAGAAGATCGGGACTATAACACAATTTATCTCAAATACACATTAAAGAAAAGGCAAAAAAGCTTTTGAGCAAAGTGTAAGGTGATCAAGTTAAAATAATGACCTAGATGTCTTGTTTTTTGCAGTAAAAAGCAATTATTCTTTGGAAATATGGATGTTTAACAAAAAAGTGAAAGCATTTTTTATTATTTGTATTACATTGCCTCTGTTCAATTAAAGAAGGATAATCTTGTGTTTCAACAGTGGACCAATTACAGAACAATTATTAAGACGACGAGGTCTTCAAAGAGATCCTTTTTTATGGTTGAATGATTCCATAAGATAAAATATTCACTATTATTTTAGAAGAGTCTCTCAGATATTTAAAAGTGTCAAATGAGTCGGTAAATTTGTCATATTATCCTGTGGCACTAGCCAACAGTGTGTTGCTTAGAACTTACATGCCATTGTTGATGACATTGCAAGTTATTGGCACATTATGGTACCAACAGAAATATGCAAGAAAAATAAAAACTCTGCCGTGAAATTTTATCGCAAATTATCTCAATATTCCAGAAGACAGGAGTGATGATGAAAGTAAGGGTCATGGATAATTTAAACTACTTTCCGAGATTGATCTTAAAAAAGTAAAAACAAAATAGTGTTGTTGAAGAGAAAATATTGGCACTTCCAACAAGAACTTAAGTGAGTAATGCACGAGTTGTAATTTCTGTCTAGTAACACTCTCTTTAGCTTTACGGAAAGCACTACAGACATTCAATACATGCCTCTATAACCTATATACGTAAGACACATTTAATGAATGATCGGAGTATAGCCAAATGGTACTAGCTTTAGGTGAAACCAACAATACTGTCCCTATTCTCTCTCAAATGTAGAAACACTCCTACTCATAACAACCTTCCTGCAACATTAGAGATATTTGCTCAAATAGACGAGTAATTTGATACTCCCGAGACACTAGCCTGGGATTAATCTCGATTTCTACCACTATCTGTGACAGTCACTATTAATATTGGAAGTAGCTGAAGTAGGCAGCTGATAATGAAACATTTTTACAGTGATCACTCCAAGTACGTAGAACTTCAAGGAGATACTAATCCAACACTTTAAGCAAGGAACATTGACCTGTTTTAATAGCGACATGATAGCTTTTGCTTTAGGTAAGATGATACCAACGAGTGCAGTGGTTAATCTAGGAATTCTCAAAAGGTACGCAAAGGGGCACATTGTGGCAAGTATGACCACATACCAAAACATTGGTATTCTTGAATATTGCCTGTAATACAAAGTGGTTTCCGAAGAAGGTGCTCTCACAGAAACTCCCCTCGACTACAAAGCCTGGTGCATGGTTCTAAAGCTTTTTTGATGTTGACCCACTTTCCGAACCAGCATCAGAACGCAACGCCATTGAAGACTTAAAAGAACTAATTCCAGGCCGATAGTCAGGAATTTTGACATAGGGGGCACCGGCACCACAAGAGGGGGTGGGGGGGCACCGAAGAGTATGTTTGTAGTAAGTGGTGCAACCACGTCATGGCTGTTTGGGGGGATGACTACAGGGGATGATATGTCAAGCCCACCACAGATAGCGTTAAGAATCATCGGTTTTACGTTTGCACTTGCGCACGAAGCACGCTACAATTTCCCCTCCTTTCACAATACAGTGACGTGGAAAATCTTCATGCACAAGTCAAAAAAACAAATGAAAAAACAAGGTTATGATCATGACTATGTTTCTTAAGTTTTGCAGCGTAGGTGAAGAGTTGAGTGCTTTGCGATCGGTGGAGGACACATGGGCTGCCATAGGGCCCTGGTGTGGTCTAGTATAACCTCGGTGGGATCTAGAGGGAAAAATCCCCGAAATTTTTGATGCATTAACAAAAAGGCAACAATAACATTAAATGTTGGGCCTACTTCCAAATTTTCACTAAGGAAAAAGGCATCCACCATTAGCCTCCCTCCTTTCAAAAGGTAACAATTGCCAGACTTTCAAAAATTGGTCAACAATGCAACTAACTTGTTTTATATGTTTGCATATGACAAACTTCGCAACAGCGTAATTACAATGCCACAGTTACCATGGACGGAGAAAGTTTTTTTTTTTATTCGATGGGAGTAAATTTACCCTCAAACCGTATTTTTATCACTGGCCTGTTACAAATATTACTCGAGGTATTTGATTGCTAAATGAAAAGCCCTTGATGCCCGCCTTCTAGATGCCGGCCTTCTAACTCCGAGTGTACACCTACTAGTTTGGGCTAGGATAATTAACTGGTATTTTTGTACCAATTTCAACAGCTAGCTAAAAGTTGGAAACGTCCTAGTCGCGTTCAACCGTTGGTACAAGTTACCATGTTATATCAATCAACAACGTGCAAACAACAAGTAGTGGAGCTATTGCAGTTAACACAAATGCAATTAACGACCATGTAAACGGTAGCAACAACACGATTGGCAGTAGCAACACGAGTGGTAGCGCAATTAGGAGTAGCAATGCCTTGGGCGGTAGCGGCAACATGATTCGTAACAAGGGCATCTTTAATGGCGCTTGAAGTAAAAGGCGCCGTTCAGATTCAGAAAGCTGCTTGAAGCGTGGTCTAATTGTTTTTCACTTAGCTTTGCACTCCATTGCGAGTTTTGAAGAATCAAACTAGCTGGACGTATGGAATTTTCATTGTGCTCCCTCACATTACCAAAATGAGCAACAGAAATAAGCCTAAAGGCTGCAGTTGGCCTATTAGCCTCAGTCTG